>CAWWDY010002350.1:0-67540 GCA_963942605.1 Poecilus cupreus
TTTAGATACTTGAAAACGGTGTTTTGTATGCTTTTGCATGCTTAAAACAGCATTTTTATCTTGCTTCCACCAACATTAGCTATTATACACGACAGAAACATGAATATGACAATTTAAATACTTGAAAACAGAATTTTGTATGTTTTTACAAGCTGATAATAGCTATTTTATCTTGAATTTGCAAACATAAGCCTTTACACACGACATATACATGAATATGATAGTTTAGATACTTGAAAACGGTGTTTTGTATGCTTTTGCATGCTTAAAACAGCATTTTTATCTTGCTTCCACCAACATTAGCTAATATACACGACAGAAACATGAATATGACAATGTAAATACGTGAAAACAGAATTTTGTTTGTTTTTACAAGCTGAAAACAGCTATTTTATCTTGATTTTGCAAAAATTTGCCATTACACACGACATATACATGAATATGACAGTTTAAATACTTGAAAACGGTGTTTTGTATGTTTTTAGGAGCTGATAACATCTATTTTATCTTGATTTTGCAAACATAAGCCATTACACACGACATATACATGAATATGACAGTTTAGATACTTGAAAACGGTGTTTTGTATGCTTTTGCATGCTTAAAACAGCATTTTTATCTTGCTTCCACCAACATTAGCTATTATACACGACAGAAACATGAATATGACAATTTAAATACTTGAAAACAGAATTTTGTATGTTTTTACAAGCTGATAATAGCTATTTTATCTTGAATTTGCAAACATAAGCCTTTACACACGACATATACATGAATATGATAGTTTAGATACTTGAAAACGGTGTTTTGTATGCTTTTGCATGCTTAGAACAGCATTTTTATCTTGCTTTCACCAACATTAGCTATTATACACGACAGAAACATGAATATGACAGTTTAAGTACTTGAAAACTGTGTTTTGTATGCTTTTGCATGCTTAAAACAGCATTTTTATCTTGCTTTCACCAACATTAGCTATTATACACTGTTACGCGTCCGTCGGCGTAAATATTTTGCCTCGACGATCCCGTGTAACTACAGTCGAACCACGGCTATGCTCAGTGAAGTCGGTCGTGAGTCCTTTTTTTTTAAAGTGTATAATCCGGGGCGCCAGTCGGCTAGATAGGCCGTAACTGGTTCAACTACAAGAAGGAGCCGACAAAAAAATGGGATTCGGTCCAGGAACAAATAAGGTACGAAAAATCAATTGCAATGCAACATTGAGTACTAAACACATGAGTTTATATTGCCGAAAAGTAATGCTACAATAAAGTAAATCGTGATGATGTGTACAAGTATGATGGTAAGCCAGCCAAAAACTTTAAATAACAATAAAGCTACTAAACTTTTCCAATTCTAGGGTCCCTTCAAGGCTCACGCGACCTAGCCGTAGCATGAAGTACAAATATAAATAAAAAGCAGCAGGGGGCCGTGGCCTCCGATAGTGATTAGGATTGCGTCGTGAGGGAACACCCTCGAGATATATGACGAGCGCGGTCAACAATTCCGTTCGACGTATACGATGGCCAACGTATCGCGAATCCGTGCGCAATAGTTAATAAACCGCAGATCCTATAGACTACGCGACACACGAGCAACTTGCCACTATCGCAATCACAACTCGTGAATTACTTAAATTAAAACCAAACGGTCCTTGACCGGATTCCAGTGAACAGGTAAAGTAAAGTGTACAGATAATAAACAACTTGATGCATAAAAAAACAAAATATAAAGTATTTTTGGCTTAGCTGTGAAGATGAGGTCCAGGTCGTGGTTGGGGATCACGGTGGTGCGGCAGCGGAATCGACGAGGCCAATGAACAGCACTCAGGTTCCAGCAACAGTAAATCGCACGCAATTTTCCAAGGATGGCGAAGTGATCACGTGACAGGGTGTGGTTGTGTGATCTGAAGGCGACTTAAACCCTGGAACCACGAACGTGGAGCCGATGAACCTACAATTATGTTTGAAATGATGACGAAGAACGAAAAGGAAACCTTAGGGATCTCAAAACGAAACTTACTGGTGTCGATCGGCTGGTAATACGATTGTTGAGGTTGTAGTGGATTTTCTGATCCGGAATACTTCCGTTATTATAAAATAATATGGGTTGAGATAAAATAACAAATCCAGTTAAACTGGTCTAGATTCTCCCAAAATAAACTTCTCAACGAGAAAACTAGCACAAAAACTATTTTACTCAACCAAACCACTCAAACCCAAAATCTGAAGTGTTCTAGAAAAAAAAGACGTGAAGCCAAAAGGACGAAGAAAAACCAGTAAGTACTTGTATCTCGAAGCCTTACTTAACTTAAGCGCAAATAATAATAAAGACGTCGTCTTCGTAGGTTTCCTGGTTACACTTGGATGTAACGTAGGTTGCGGAGCGAAGAAAATCCAGAATTAAATAGTAACTGAATAAGGAGGATGTGGGCAGCACTTGCCTAGTCGCTCAGAGAAGGTCACTTGAATGAGAAGAATTTATGAATGAAAAATGACAAATGACAGCTGGCGTGAGATGAATGATAGGAAGAAAAATGAGAGTAAATCAGGACAGATGAGAATCAAAACGGTAAGCAATGAGTACGAATGAATTACCAAAACTAAAGTTATGATTTTCAGGTGAATATGAATGAAGAGAAAATGAAATGTGTAATGAAATCTAACCTAACCGTAACAATCCCCCTTCTACTCACATGAGGTGAAATTCCCTAATTTTACCTCACAAAAAAAACTAAGTGACTAAATAACTAAACTAGAGCGCTAAACTTAACTAAGATGAATCTAAATGTACTAACTAGCGTATATAAATCCGAATATAATCTAAGATGACTAACTGAACTAAAATAACAAGAGAACTAATCGTGGTCCATATCATCAGCTGGTGGTCCTTCTTTCAAATCTTTAATGTGCCAAGTTCCGCATTCTTTACCTTCAGCATCAATTAATTTATAAATTAGATCAGATACTTTCTGCCTAATTCTGAAAGGTCCTACATATTTTGGTGCGAGCTTGCTTGCATAATAATCAGCAGCATTAGATAATTTAAAATTACGACGCCAAACCACATCGCCTTCCTGATACGTAGCCGGGCGGCGGCGAAGATTGTAGTGAGCACTACTGCGCGCGTACGCTTGGTCTAAACGCTTCCTAACCTCAGCGTAAATTTTTCTAAAACCCGCAGAGCGTCGTTCCTCAATATTCGCGCGGTCATATTCAATTTTTCCGTCGTCTTGCACGGCTACATACGCATATTCGGTACCAGCTAAAATGTGTTCGCGCCCAAAATTGATGTAAAATGGCGTGTAACTAGTGACGTCATGCACGAGAGTGCGAATCGCACAGGTGATCTGAGGCAAGAATTTTCCCCAATTGCGTTGGTTATCGCGAACGTAGGAAGCTAGCATCGTCTTTACCACTCGGTTTACCCGTTCGGTAGGGTTGTTTTGAGCGTGGTACAACGCAGAAAAAAGCAACTTCGATGCATATCGGTCACATAAACTTCTAAACTCTTTGCTCCGAAATTGTACACCGTTATCGCTAACAATGAACTGTGGTACACCAAAAATCAAAAATATTTCGTTCTCTACATGTTTCACGATGGCGGATGCTGTAGCTGTCCTCAATGGAAATGTCAACACAAACTTACTATAATAGTCACAAATAACCAAAATAAAACGACTTCCATTACAGGATGCGGGTAGCGGTCCCATCAAATCTAAACTAATTAATTGGAACGGACGATAAACACGGGGTTTCGAACCCATCATGCCAGGTGGAGCTTTTTGTATAGCTTTGTGCTCTATGCACACAACACAGCGCTTAACAAATGACGCTACATCGGCACGCATTTTAGGCCAGAAAAACTTTTGTCCCAAACGACGGTGGGTTTTGGACACGCCAGGATGACCGGAAGTGGGAGCGTTGTGTGCCTGTTCTAAGAGTTCGCGCCGTTTCTCTTTAGGCACCACTAGCCTCCACTGATCATGCGCCTCACTCAATTCAGGTATAGAACTCTTGACATATTTATACAATTTATTATCAGTAATACACCAGCCTCTATATTTTTTTGGTCGTTGGCGGACACGGTCGAGCATTGAAGTGTACCACTTATCGGTCGAATCTGGTTGTGGAGCATCCGCTGCAGCTATATCGGCAACAGGTACGGAACGAGATAAACAATCCGGAACCAAATGTTCCGTCCCTTTCCGATGAACTAAACAAAAATCAAATTGCTGCAAACGAATAGCCCACCGACACAGCTTACCGGTAGCTTGCGAAAAATTCATAAGCCACTGCAACGAGTGATGGTCGGTGATCACTGTAAATCTCACCCCTTCTAAATATGGCCTTAATTTTTCTAGAGCCCACACTACGGCTAAACATTCACGCTCGGTCGTATGGTAGTTGCGTTCTGACTTTGTCAACGAACGACTGAGATAGCAGATGACCCTTTCTGCACCATCCAGAGTCTGCGTCAGCACGGCACCTAGACCATAGGCGCTGGCGTCGGTCTGTACAACAAAAGGCTGCGTAAAATCTGGGCACGTAAGAATCGGAGCGGAAACTAAGCATTCTTTTAATGCGTTAAATGAGTTCTGACATTCTGCGGTCCATATAAACTTTTGCGACTTCCGAATTAATTTACTAAGAGGCGATACGATCGTCGAAAAATTGGGTACAAAGCGCCGATACCAACTAGCCATACCTAAAAAGCTTCGGACTTCTTTCGCGTTCTTTGGCTCAACAATATTCAGGATTGCCTCCACTTTCTCGGGATCAACACGTAAACCTAAATGATCCACAACATAACCTAAATACTTAATTTGCGGGCGACAAAACTGACTCTTTTCTCTATTTATGGTTAAACCGGCAGCTAATAAACGATCAAATATTTTTCTTAAAATTTCTAGGTGATGCTCGAAGGATTCGGCCACGACAACAATGTCATCTAGATAAACGAATACGTACGGCGCTAGATCACTACCAAGAACCGTATCAATGAGCTTCTGCCACGTCGCGGGTGCATTACTCAAACCGAAGGGCATTCGCACGAATTGAAACAAACCTCTCCCAGGGACAGTAAACGCGGTCTTTTCTCTAGC
This sequence comes from Poecilus cupreus, assembly GCA_963942605.1. Classification (NCBI taxonomy): domain Eukaryota; kingdom Metazoa; phylum Arthropoda; class Insecta; order Coleoptera; family Carabidae; genus Poecilus; species Poecilus cupreus. Next base: position 5,105 of record CAWWDY010002350.1, read on the forward strand.
TGCAGGTGTCAATGGGATTTGCCAATACGCAGATTTTATATCGAGAGAGCTAATGTATTTCGCGCCACGTAACTGATCGAGAATAGTAGATACATATGGAAGGGGGTACGCATTCTTCTTCGTGACTTTGTTGACTTTCCGAAAGTCAACGCAGAAACGGTAGGATCCATCCTTCTTGGGAATGAGGAGGATAGGAGATGACCACGGACTCGTAGAGGGTTCCACAATACCTTCAGCAAGCATTTCGTCTAGAGCCGCATGAATATGCTTCTGCATCACCGGAGACACCGGGTAATAGCGTTGCTTAATAGGCTCCGACGACTCTACCACAATATCATGCTCTATTAAATGCGTACAACCTAAGGAGGGTCCCATCTTATCCCATTGTTCCTCTAAAAACTTGTCCAACTGCGCCTGCTCGCTTAATTTCAAAGAAAAAGGTGGTGATAAACTAGAGACGGCCGACACAGGCTCGCTAGCCGAAAAAGACCATTCGTCGCGCCTTAAATCCGGGACTATCCCCATACTGCGCCAAAAGTCTAAACCTAGGATTAAGGAGTGACTCACGGAAGGTACTACTAGAAAATCAACTAACTTGATCTTATCCATTAATCGTACTGGCACTAATACTGAGCATAAACTCTTACATGTCTGTCCGTTCGCAACAACACAGTCCGGCGAATCGTTTGTACTTAAATTTAAATTCAATTTCTTAATAATATCCCACCCCCTTGAACCAATTATTGAGCGTGAAGCGCCTGAATCCAACAAACCTTTGAACTCTATACCTAGCATCGAAACTTTCAGGTAAGGGCGTTCATCAGAACCTAAATGAGAAATAATATAATCTAAAATTACAGATGTATCATGAACTGAATTGACCGAATTATTTGGAGGAGCACACGCGCGGTCAACTACGGTCTCCTGTGCCCGTTTCCCTGACATTTATGACAGTTACGTAACGTAACTCCAACTTCTCCACAACGATAACAACGAACCCGTCGTGGTTCTCTACATTCCCTCATAACATGTCCCGTTTGCCTACAATTCCAACAAAGTACGGCACTACTAGTGGTTCTAGAAATGGGCGTGTGTGATGTCACATCAGCAACAGCAAGACGAGAACTTATACGCGGTCTCTGATATGCCAAATCGGTCTCAAGAGATTGACTGACAGCTGGTGGTGGTCTTAGATTTCGCGTGCGTATGTGGATCGACTCTAATTGACTGCATAGGGTGTCTAATTCTGAAATGGAACTAACTTCACGCAAACCAAGTCCGACTTGCAAATAAGGTAAAAGATTGCGTCTAATATGAGTAATGCGTTCTGATTCTGAAGGATACTTATGTAATCGTCTAAATAAAGCATCCATAGTAGCAGTAAATATCGAAACTTTTTCTTCACAACCTTGCGTCCTGTTTCTAATTTCGTCCCATAGTGTAAATTCATAATCAGCTGGCAAAAAAGTTTCGCGTAAAGCCTGAACGAGCGCGTCCCAATCGTGGATATGTTCGCGTTTTGCACGAAACCAGGTGAGAGCTTTTCCCGTAAATAATTCTACCGCCGACTGAAATAACTGTTCTTTACTTACAGCACGAGCGTCACGTAATTCTTCAATGGTTTCTAAGAAATTATTGAGGTTAGATTCTCCGTCATATTTATACTTTGCGTCCCATTTATGAATCGGATAATGTGGAGTACGAGCTGAATCACGGCGAAATACATGTGGATCTATTGCTACGGTTAACTGTTCGAGAGCTTGGGTCAGTCGTGTGCACTCTGGTGGCGATAAAATTTGATTTGTCTTAGGCGTACTCGCTGAAGCTATAGGGCCTGAGTCTAACACGGTATCTGGTTCGGTATCTGATTCAAGTAAAGATTGTTCGTGCTCAGCAACAAGAATAGCAGACGCTTGCGCGGAAAATTTTCTTTTTGATTCAATTAAATACGTTTCACAACGCTGCACTAATTGACTAATAACAGTTTTCTGCTCTACATTAGCATCTTTAATGCGTTTTAATCTCAAAAAAACATGGGTTAGACGTGTACTAAGTCTGATATAATCATTTCGATAATTATCATTATTAAAGTTATTTAAAAGTTTCTCTAATTCAGTTAACTTTACCTCTCCTATTTTAATTTCTGATGCTGGGTCTAAAGGCATAACACCAATATCTACTGGGACACCACTATATTCGTCACGTAAACAAGCACGAAGTTTGGTTCGCTTATCCGCAGCTGAACCGTCATGGGTGACACCACGTATTAAAAGTTCATATGACAATTCATCCGTCAACAAACGGTTACAATCCATCTTAGTCTCCATTATAGTCTAACTAAACAACAACTAATAATAACTAACTTAACGTTTGTGAAGTGATATGATATGATGAGTGAACCAGAATGATTTGACAGAGAAGAAGATTAAGAAAAGAAAATGATGCTATGAATTGCGCAAGATGATTCTAATCACATCAACACTCAAACAAAACAAAACTCTAAATGTTGCAATTGATGTACTAAATTAATGAAACTACGCCACATAAGTACCAATTTACTACGCGAGGGAGCCCCACGTTTAGGGTGCCAATTTTGTTACGCGTCCGTCGGCGTAAATATTTTGCCTCGACGATCCCGTGTAACTACAGTCGAACCACGGCTATGCTCAGTGAAGTCGGTCGTGAGTCCTTTTTTTTTAAAGTGTATAATCCGGGGCGCCAGTCGGCTAGATAGGCCGTAACTGGTTCAACTACAAGAAGGAGCCGACAAAAAAATGGGATTCGGTCCAGGAACAAATAAGGTACGAAAAATCAATTGCAATGCAACATTGAGTACTAAACACATGAGTTTATATTGCCGAAAAGTAATGCTACAATAAAGTAAATCGTGATGATGTGTACAAGTATGATGGTAAGCCAGCCAAAAACTTTAAATAACAATAAAGCTACTAAACTTTTCCAATTCTAGGGTCCCTTCAAGGCTCACGCGACCTAGCCGTAGCATGAAGTACAAATATAAATAAAAAGCAGCAGGGGGCCGTGGCCTCCGATAGTGATTAGGATTGCGTCGTGAGGGAACACCCTCGAGATATATGACGAGCGCGGTCAACAATTCCGTTCGACGTATACGATGGCCAACGTATCGCGAATCCGTGCGCAATAGTTAATAAACCGCAGATCCTATAGACTACGCGACACACGAGCAACTTGCCACTATCGCAATCACAACTCGTGAATTACTTAAATTAAAACCAAACGGTCCTTGACCGGATTCCAGTGAACAGGTAAAGTAAAGTGTACAGATAATAAACAACTTGATGCATAAAAAAACAAAATATAAAGTATTTTTGGCTTAGCTGTGAAGATGAGGTCCAGGTCGTGGTTGGGGATCACGGTGGTGCGGCAGCGGAATCGACGAGGCCAATGAACAGCACTCAGGTTCCAGCAACAGTAAATCGCACGCAATTTTCCAAGGATGGCGAAGTGATCACGTGACAGGGTGTGGTTGTGTGATCTGAAGGCGACTTAAACCCTGGAACCACGAACGTGGAGCCGATGAACCTACAATTATGTTTGAAATGATGACGAAGAACGAAAAGGAAACCTTAGGGATCTCAAAACGAAACTTACTGGTGTCGATCGGCTGGTAATACGATTGTTGAGGTTGTAGTGGATTTTCTGATCCGGAATACTTCCGTTATTATAAAATAATATGGGTTGAGATAAAATAACAAATCCAGTTAAACTGGTCTAGATTCTCCCAAAATAAACTTCTCAACGAGAAAACTAGCACAAAAACTATTTTACTCAACCAAACCACTCAAACCCAAAATCTGAAGTGTTCTAGAAAAAAAAGACGTGAAGCCAAAAGGACGAAGAAAAACCAGTAAGTACTTGTATCTCGAAGCCTTACTTAACTTAAGCGCAAATAATAATAAAGACGTCGTCTTCGTAGGTTTCCTGGTTACACTTGGATGTAACGTAGGTTGCGGAGCGAAGAAAATCCAGAATTAAATAGTAACTGAATAAGGAGGATGTGGGCAGCACTTGCCTAGTCGCTCAGAGAAGGTCACTTGAATGAGAAGAATTTATGAATGAAAAATGACAAATGACAGCTGGCGTGAGATGAATGATAGGAAGAAAAATGAGAGTAAATCAGGACAGATGAGAATCAAAACGGTAAGCAATGAGTACGAATGAATTACCAAAACTAAAGTTATGATTTTCAGGTGAATATGAATGAAGAGAAAATGAAATGTGTAATGAAATCTAACCTAACCGTAACAACACGACATATACATGAATATGACAGTTTAAATACTTGAGAACTGTGTTTTGTATGCTTTTGCATGCTAAAACAGCATTTTTATCTTGCTTTCACCAACAGTAGCTATTATCCACGACAGAAACATGAATATGACAGTTTAAATACTTGAAAACGGTGTTTTGAATGCTTTTGCATGCTTAAAACTGCATTTTTATCTTGCTTTCACCAACATTAGCTATTATACACGACAGAAACATAAAAATGACAGTTTAAATACTTGAAAACAGCATTTAGTATGTTTTTGCAAGCTGAAAACAACTAATTTATCTTGACTTTGCAAACATAAGCCATTACACACGACATATACATGAATATGGCAGTTTAATTACTTGAAAACGGTGTTTTGTATGCTTTTGCATGCTTAAAACAGCATTTTTATCTTGCTTCCACCAACATTACCTATTATACACGACAGAAACATGAATATGACAATTTAAATACTTGAAAACAGCATTTTGTATGTTTTTACAAGCTGAAAACAGCTATTTTATCTTTGTTTTGCAAACATAAGCCATTACACACGACATATACATGAATATGGCAGTTTAAATACTTGAAAACGGTGTTTTGTATGTTTTTAGGAGCTGAGAACATCTATTTTATCTTGATTTTGCAAACATAAGCCATTACACACGACATATACATGAATATGACAGTTTAAATACTTGAGAACGGTGTTTTGTATGCTTGTGCATGCTTAAAACAGCATTTTTATCTTGCTTTCACCAACAGTAGCTATTATCCATGACAGAAACATGAATATGACAGTTTAAAAACTTGAAAACGGTGTTTTGTATGCTTTTGCATGCTTAAAAAAGGATTTTTATCTTGCTTCCACTAACATTAGCTATTATACATGACAGAAACATGAATATGAAAATTTAAATACTTGAAAACAGAATTTTGTATGTTTTTACAAGCTGAAAATAGCTATTTTATCTTGAATTTGCAAACATAATCCTTTACACACGACATATACATGAATATGACAGTTTAAATATTGGAAAACGGTGTTTTGTATGCTTTTGCATGCTTAAAACAGCATTTTATCTTGCTTTTTCCAACATTAGCTATTATAAACGACAGAAACATGAATATGACAGTTTAAATACTTGAAAACGGTGTTTGGTATGCTTTTGCATGCTTCAAACAGCATTTTTATCTTGCTTTCACCAACTTTAGCTATTATACACGACAGAAACATGAATATGACAGTTTAAATACTTGAAAACAGCATTTTGTATGTTTTTGGGAGCTGATAACATCTATTTTATCTTGATTTTGCAAACATAAGCCATTACACACGACATATACATGAATATGACAGTTTAAATACTTGAAAAACGCTGTTTTGTATGTTTTTGGGAGCTGATAACATCTATTTTATCTTGATTTTGCAAACATAAGCCATTACACACGACATATACATGAATATGACAGTTTAAATACTTGAAAACGGTGTTTTGTATGCTTTTGCATGCTTAAAACAGCATTTTTATCTTGCTTCCACCAACATTAGCTATTATACACGACAGAAACATGAATATGACAATTTAAATACTTGAAAACAGAATTTTGTATGTTTTTACAAGGCTGATAACATCTATTTTATCTTGATTTTGCAAACATAAGCCATTACACACGACATATACATGAATATGACAGTTTAAATACTTGAAAACTGTGTTTTGTATGCTTTTGCATGCTTAAAACAGCATTTTTATCTTGCTTTCACCAAAATTAGCTATTATACACGACAGAAACATGAATATGACAGTTTAAATACTTGAAAACGGTGTTTTGTATGCTTTTGCATGCTTAAAACAGCATTTTTATCTTGCTTTCACCAACATTAGCTATTATACACGACATATACATGAATATGACAGTTTAAATACTTGAGAACGGTGTTTTGTATGCTTTTGCATGCTTAAAACAGCATTTTTATCTTGCTTTCACCAACAGTAGCTATTATCCACGACAGAAACATGAATATACATACATACATACATACATTACGTCACGCTATGTCCCACTTAGTGGGGTAGCACGAACCCAGAAAAACAGTCAACCAACAATCAATCTCCTCCAAACATTCCTATCCTGACACACCACTTTCGCCTCGTCCACATTCATAGTGCGATTCATACATGCTCGTTTATTCTTCACACTCGGAATCATTCGTTCACGCAACAAACCATCAATCATACCCAACCAGTTATTTCTCGGACGCCCGCGCAATCGGTCACCTTCAATCTCACCCACATATATTAGTTTCACCAACCTTTCATTCGACATTCGCTCAACATGTCCAAACCACCTCAACTGACTCACTCCCACTTTCTTAACAACATTCTTCTCAATCTCACACTCATCATACACCAATGTATTCCGTATACGATCACGTCTCGTATACCCACATACTCCTCTCAAATATCTCATTTCCACAGCAGCTATACGTCGTTCATGCTTCTTCATCCACACCCAACATTCAGAACCATACATCAATGTAGGCACTAACACACCATTTTAAACACTCAATCGAGCATCTCTAGATACATTCACGTTTCGAGCAAATGTACCCAGAGCACCCAATACCTTGCACCCTGCAGACACTCGCCTTTCAATCTCCCGGTCAATACGTCCATCCCTCGAGAACATACTACCCAAATATACAAATTCATTCACTTGTTCCAGTCTCACACCATTCACTGAAACATTACAATCAGTCACCAAATCATTCTTCTCAAACACCAACACTTTACATTTATCGACATTCAATAGCAGATTTAAACCTTTCCCTACTTCATTTATGCTCACAATCATTCTTCTCAATTGCTCCTCAGTTTCACCCAACACAACAACATCATCCGCATAAGCTAACGCAGGCACTATACGTCCACCAATACGTACACCATCAGTTCCATTCAATGCCTTTCGTAACAACACATCCATATACAAATTAAACAACCAAGGAGACATTCCACAACCCTGTTTCACACCAACATCTATACGAAACCAATCACTCAATCTACCATCAACTCTCACCGCAGCCTCACTTCCTTCATACAACGCTCGAATCGCTCCCAACAAATTACCATCCACACCGTACTCTACAAGTACATCCCACATAGTCTCTCGAAGAACACTGTCATACGCTTTCTTTAAATCGAGAAAGCCACAGAACACCTTTTTGTTCTTATCAAGTGACTTCTCAACAATCATTCGAAGAGAAAACAATTGATCTACACAACCTCTCTCAGGCAAAAAACCTCCTTGCATATCACTTAACTTTGAAATGGTTAAGGCTCGCACCTTATGAATTAATATTTTTCCATACAACTTCCCTACCACACTCAATAAACTTATCGCTCGAAAATTTGTACATTCACTCGAACTGCCTTTGCCTTTAAATAAAGGACAAATAACAGTACGTTTCCAATCATCAGGAGCCACGCACCGTTTCAAACAAAATCTGAACAAATAAACTAACCAATCAAATAATCTTTCACCACCATATTTCAACATTTCATTTGTTATGCCATCCAAACCGGGAGCCTTACCATTCTTTAGACGCATCAATGCAAAGCTGACATCACCTTCATCTATATCCCATTCAACGTTTCTAGCATTTCTTGCATTCCCTCCCCTATTATTCACTCCATTTACACCACCATACAATTCCTTAAAATACTCACACCATCTATTCCTAACATGTGACTCATTCCACAACAACTCACCATTCGCACTCTTAATTGCTTTCAATGTTCTTGTACTCCCACCTCTCAATCTCTTTACAGTCTGCCAAAACATTCTCTTATTCATACTAAAATCATTCGTTAATCTTTCACTCATCAATTCATCGAAACGTGCCTTACTTTCTCTTACGACTCTCTTAACACATTTATTCTTCCTCTTGTATTCCATCAGGCATTCATCACGCAAAGTTCCTGGTACATCCTTCACATTCAAAAATCTCAAATACGCCCTCTTTTTCTCCTCAATCGCTTCTTTCACTTCTTCATTCCACCATGCATTCCTCGAACGACAGCCTAACTTACATTCACCACAAATTTCTTTCGCACATTGAAGGACAATGCCCTTAAATTTCACCCAAACATCATTTATGCAACAATCAAAATTAGGCTCACATTCAGGCAAAGATTCGTTCAATTTCTCTACAAATAACCCTCGAACATCCTCATTCTGTAAAACATTGGATTTCACACGAAACAAGCTCCCAGAACCTTGTACCCTCATTCTCCAACACTTACCTAGACGTATACGCGACACAACCAAATAATGGTCATTCGTTCCAAGCTCAGCCCCTCTTTTCACACGCGTATCAACAACCAAACTCCTCAAGCGCTCTGTTACGGTTAGGTTAGATTTCATTACACATTTCATTTTCTCTTCATTCATATTCACCTGAAAATCATAACTTTAGTTTTGGTAATTCATTCGTACTCATTGCTTACCGTTTTGATTCTCATCTGTCCTGATTTACTCTCATTTTTCTTCCTATCATTCATCTCACGCCAGCTGTCATTTGCCATTTTTCATTCATAAGTTCTTCTCATTCAAGTGACCTTCTCTGAGCGACTAGGCAAGTGCTGCCCACATCCTCCTTATTCAGTTACTATTTAATTCTGGATTTTCTTCGCTCCGCAACCTACGTTACATCCAAGTGTAACCAGGAAACCTACGAAGACGACGTCTTTATTATTATTTGCGCTTAAGTTAAGTAAGGCTTCGAGATACAAGTACTTACTGGTTTTTCTTCGTCCTTTTTGGCTTCACGTTTTTTTTTCTAGAACACTTCAGATTTTGGGTTTGAGTGGTTTGGTTGAGTAAAATAGTTTTTGTGCTAGTTTTCTCGTTGAGAAGTTTATTTTGGGAGAATCTAGACCAGTTTAACTGGATTTGTTATTTTATCTCAACCCATATTATTTTATAATAACGGAAGTATTCCGGATCAGAAAATCCACTACAACTCCAACAATCGTATTACCAGCCGATCGACACCAGTAAGTTTCGTTTTGAGATCCCTAAGGTTTCCTTTTTGTTCTTCGTCATCATTTCAAACATAATTGTAGGTTCATCGGCTCCACGTTCGTGGTTCCAGGGTTTAAGTCGCCTTCAGATCACACAACCACACCCTGTCACGTGATCACTTCGCCATCCTTGGAAAATTGCGTGCGATTTACTGTTGCTGGAACCTGAGTGCTGTTCATTGGCCTCGTCGATTCCGCTGCCGCACCACCGTGATCCCCAACCACGACCTGGACCTCATCTTCACAGCTAAGCCAAAAATACTTTATATTTTGTTTATTTTATGCATCAAGTTGTTTATTATCTGTACACTTTACTTTACCTGTTCACTGGAATCCGGTCAAGGACCGTTTGGTTTTAATTTAAGTAATTCACGAGTTGTGATTGCGATAGTGGCAAGTTGCTCGTGTGTCGCGTAGTCTCTAGGATCTGCGGTTTATTAACTATTGCGCACGGATTCGCGATACGTTGGCCATCGTATACGTCGAACGGAATTGTTGACAGCGCTCGTCATCTATCTCGAGGGTGTTCCCTCACGACGCAATCCTAATCACTATCGGAGGCCACGGCCCCCTGCTGCTTTTTATTTATATTTGTACTTCATGCTACGGCTAGGTCGCGTGAGCCTTGAAGGGACCCTAGAATTGGAAAAGTTTAGTAGCTTTATTGTTATTTAAAGTTTTTGGCTGGCTTACCATCATACTTGTACACATCATCACGATTTATTTTATTGTAGCATTACTTTCCGGCAATATAAACTCATGTGTTTAGTACTCAATGTTGCATTGCAATTGATTTTTCGTACCTTATTTGTTCCTGGACCGAATCCCAGTTTTTGTCGGCTCCTTCTTGTAGTTGAACCAGTTACGGCCTATCTAGCCGACTGGCGCCCCGGATTATACACTTTAAAAAAAAAGGACTCACGACCGACTTCACTGAGCATAGCCGTGGTTCGACTGTAGTTACACGGGATCGTCGAGGCAAAATATTTACGCCGACGGACGCGTAACAAAATTGGCACCCTAAACGTGGGGCTCCCTCGCGTAGTAAATTGGTACTTATGTGGCGTAGTTTCATTAATTTAGTACATCAATTGCAACATTTAGAGTTTTGTTTTGTTTGAGTGTTGATGTGATTAGAATCATCTTGCGCAATTCATAGCATCATTTTCTTTTCTTAATCTTCTTCTCTGTCAAATCATTCTGGTTCACTCATCATATCATATCACTTCACAAACGTTAAGTTAGTTATTATTAGTTGTTGTTTAGTTAGACTATAATGGAGACTAAGATGGATTGTAACCGTTTGTTGACGGATGAATTGTCATATGAACTTTTAATACGTGGTGTCACCCATGACGGTTCAGCTGCGGATAAGCGAACCAAACTTCGTGCTTGTTTACGTGACGAATATAGTGGTGCCCCAGTAGATATTGGTGTTATGCCTTTAGACCCAGCATCAGAAATTAAAATAGGAGAGGTAAAGTTAACGGAATTAGAGAAACTTTTAAATAACTTTAATAATGATAATTATCGAAATGATTATATCAGACTTAGTACACGTCTAACCCATGTTTTGTTGAGATTAAAACGCATTAAAGATGCTAATGTAGAGCAGAAAACTGTTATTAGTCAATTAGTGCAGCGTTGTGAAACGTATTTAATTGAATCAAAAAGAAAATTTTCCGCGCAAGCGTCTGCTATTCTTGTGGCTGAGCACGAACAATCTTTACTTGAATCAGATACCGAACAAGATACCGTGTTAGACTCAGGCCCTATAGCTTCAGCGAGTACGCCTAAGACAAATCAAATTTTATCGCCACCAGAGTGCACACGACTGACCCAAGCTCTCGAACAGTTAACCGTAGCAATAGATCCACATGTATTTCGCCGTGATTCAGCTCGTACTCCACATTATCCGATTCATAAATGGGACGCAAAGTATAAATATGACGGAGAATCTAACCTCAATAATTTCTTAGAAACCATTGAAGAATTACGTGACGCTCGTGCTGTAAGTAAAGAACAGTTATTTCAGTCGGCGGTAGAATTATTTACGGGAAAAGCTCTCACCTGGTTTCGTGCAAAACGCGAACATATTCACGATTGGGACGCGCTCGTTCAGGCTTTACGCGAAACTTTTTTGCCAGCTGATTATGAATTTACACTATGGGACGAAATTAGAAACAGGACGCAAGGTTGTGAAGAAAAAGTTTCGATATTTACTGCTACTATGGATGCTTTATTTCGACGATTACATAAATATCCTTCAGAATCAGAACGCATTACTCATATTAGACGCAATCTTTTACCTTATTTGCAAGTCGGACTTGGTTTGCGTGAAGTTAGTTCCATTTCAGAATTAGACACCCTATGCAGTCAATTAGAGTCGATCCACATACGCACGCGAAATCTAAGACCACCACCAGCCGTCAGCCAATCTCTCGAGACCGATTTGGCATATCAGAGACCGCGTATGAGTTCTCGTCTTGCTGTTGCTGATGTGACATCACACACGCCCATTTCTAGGACCACTAGTAGTGCCGTACTTTGTTGGAATTGTAGGCAAACGGGACATGTTATGAGGGAATGTAGAGAACCACGACGGGTTCGTTGTTATCGTTGTGGAGAAGTTGGAGTTACGTTACGTAACTGTCATAAATGTCAGGGAAACGGGCACAGGAGACCGTAGTTGACCGCGCGTGTGCTCCTCCAAATAATTCGGTCAATTCAGTTCATGATACATCTGTAATTTTAGATTATATTATTTCTCATTTAGGTTCTGATGAACGCCCTTACCTGAAAGTTTCGATGCTAGGTATAGAGTTCAAAGGTTTGTTGGATTCAGGCGCTTCACGCTCAATAATTGGTTCAAGGGGGTGGGATATTATTAAGAAATTGAATTTAAATTTAAGTACAAACGATTCGCCGGACTGTGTTGTTGCGAACGGACAGACATGTAAGAGTTTATGCTCAGTATTAGTGCCAGTACGATTAATGGATAAGATCAAGTTAGTTGATTTTCTAGTAGTACCTTCCGTGAGTCACTCCTTAATCCTAGGTTTAGACTTTTGGCGCAGTATGGGGATAGTCCCGGATTTAAGGCGCGACGAATGGTCTTTTTCGGCTAGCGAGCCTGTGTCGGCCGTCTCTAGTTTATCACCACCTTTTTCATTGAAATTAAGCGAGCAGGCGCAGTTGGACAAGTTTTTAGAGGAACAATGGGATAAGATGGGACCCTCCTTAGGTTGTACGCATTTAATAGAGCATGATATTGTGGTAGAGTCGTCGGAGCCTATTAAGCAACGCTATTACCCGGTGTCTCCGGTGATGCAGAAGCATATTCATGCGGCTCTAGACGAAATGCTTGCTGAAGGTATTGTGGAACCCTCTACGAGTCCGTGGTCATCTCCTATCCTCCTCATTCCCAAGAAGGATGGATCCTACCGTTTCTGCGTTGACTTTCGGAAAGTCAACAAAGTCACGAAGAAGAATGCGTACCCCCTTCCATATGTATCTACTATTCTCGATCAGTTACGTGGCGCGAAATACATTAGCTCTCTCGATATAAAATCTGCGTATTGGCAAATCCCATTGACACCTGCAGCTAGAGAAAAGACCGCGTTTACTGTCCCTGGGAGAGGTTTGTTTCAATTCGTGCGAATGCCCTTCGGTTTGAGTAATGCACCCGCGACGTGGCAGAAGCTCATTGATACGGTTCTTGGTAGTGATCTAGCGCCGTACGTATTCGTTTATCTAGATGACATCGTTGTCGTGGCCGAATCCTTCGAGCATCACCTAGAAATTTTAAGAAAAATATTTGATCGTTTATTAGCTGCCGGTTTAACCATAAATAGGGAAAAGAGTCAGTTTTGTCGCCCACAAATTAAGTATTTAGGTTATGTTGTGGATCATTTAGGTTTACGTGTTGATCCCGAGAAAGTGGAGGCAATCCTGAATATTGTTGAGCCAAAGAACGCGAAAGAAGTCCGAAGCTTTTTAGGTATGGCTAGTTGGTATCGGCGCTTTGTACCCAATTTTTCGACGATCGTATCGCCTCTTAGTAAATTGATTCGGAAGTCGCAAAAGTTTATATGGACCGCAGAATGTCAGAACTCATTTAACGCATTAAAAGAATGCTTAGTTTCCGCTCCGATTCTTACGTGCCCAGATTTTACGCAGCCTTTTGTTGTACAGACCGACGCCAGCGCCTATGGTCTAGGTGCCGTGCTGACGCAGACTCTGGATGGTGCAGAAAGGGTCATCTGCTATCTCAGTCGTTCGTTGACAAAGTCAGAACGCAACTACCATACGACCGAGCGTGAATGTTTAGCCGTGGTGTGGGCTCTAGAAAAATTAAGGCCATATTTAGAAGGGGTGAGATTTACAGTGATCACCGACCATCACTCGTTGCAGTGGCTTATGAATTTTTCGCAAGCTACCGGTAAGCTGTGTCGGTGGGCTATTCGTTTGCAGCAATTTGATTTTTGTTTAGTTCATCGGAAAGGGACGGAACATTTGGTTCCGGATTGTTTATCTCGTTCCGTACCTGTTGCCGATATAGCTGCAGCGGATGCTCCACAACCAGATTCGACCGATAAGTGGTACACTTCCATGCTCGACCGTGTCCGCCAACGACCTAAAAAATATAGAGGCTGGTGTATTACTGATAATAAATTGTATAAATATGTCAAGAGTTCTATACCTGAATTAAGTGAGGCGCATGATCAGTGGAGGCTAGTGGTGCCTAAAGAGAAACGGCGCGAACTCTTAGAACAGGCACACAACGCTCCCACTTCCGGTCATCCTGGCGTGTCCAAAACCCACCGTCGTTTGGGACAAAAGTTTTTCTGGCCTAAAATGCGTGCCGATGTAGCGTCATTTGTTAAGCGCTGTGTTGTGTGCATAGAGCACAAAGCTATACAAAAAGCTCCACCTGGCATGATGGGTTCGAAACCCCGTGTTTATCGTCCGTTCCAATTAATTAGTTTAGATTTGATGGGACCGCTACCCGCATCCTGTAATGGAAGTCGTTTTATTTTGGTTATTTGTGACTATTATAGTAAGTTTGTGTTGACATTTCCATTGAGGACAGCTACAGCATCCGCCATCGTGAAACATGTAGAGAACGAAATATTTTTGATTTTTGGTGTACCACAGTTCATTGTTAGCGATAACGGTGTACAATTTCGGAGCAAAGAGTTTAGAAGTTTATGTGACCGATATGCATCGAAGTTGCTTTTTTCTGCGTTGTACCACGCTCAAAACAACCCTACCGAACGGGTAAACCGAGTGGTAAAGACGATGCTAGCTTCCTACGTTCGCGATAACCAACGCAATTGGGGAAAATTCTTGCCTCAGATCACCTGTGCGATTCGCACTCTCGTGCATGACGTCACTAGTTACACGCCATTTTACATCAATTTTGGGCGCGAACACATTTTAGCTGGTACCGAATATGCGTATGTAGCCGTGCAAGACGACGGAAAAATTGAATATGACCGCGCGAATATTGAGGAACGACGCTCTGCGGGTTTTAGAAAAATTTACGCTGAGGTTAGGAAGCGTTTAGACCAAGCGTACGCGCGCAGTAGTGCTCACTACAATCTTCGCCGCCGCCCGGCTACGTATCAGGAAGGCGATGTGGTTTGGCGTCGTAATTTTAAATTATCTAATGCTGCTGATTATTATGCAAGCAAGCTCGCACCAAAATATGTAGGACCTTTCAGAATTAGGCAGAAAGTATCTGATCTAATTTATAAATTAATTGATGCTGAAGGTAAAGAATGCGGAACTTGGCACATTAAAGATTTGAAAGAAGGACCACCAGCTGATGATATGGACCACGATTAGTTCTCTTGTTATTTTAGTTCAGTTAGTCATCTTAGATTATATTCGGATTTATATACGCTAGTTAGTACATTTAGATTCATCTTAGTTAAGTTTAGCGCTCTAGTTTAGTTATTTAGTCACTTAGTTTTTTTGTGAGGTAAAATTAGGGAATTTCACCTCATGTGAGTAGAAGGGGGATTGTTACGGTTAGGTTAGATTTCATTACACATTTCATTTTCTCTTCATTCATATTCACCTGAAAATCATAACTTTAGTTTTGGTAATTCATTCGTACTCATTGCTTACCGTTTTGATTCTCATCTGTCCTGATTTACTCTCATTTTTCTTCCTATCATTCATCTCACGCCAGCTGTCATTTGCCATTTTTCATTCATAAGTTCTTCTCATTCAAGTGACCTTCTCTGAGCGACTAGGCAAGTGCTGCCCACATCCTCCTTATTCAGTTACTATTTAATTCTGGATTTTCTTCGCTCCGCAACCTACGTTACATCCAAGTGTAACCAGGAAACCTACGAAGACGACGTCTTTATTATTATTTGCGCTTAAGTTAAGTAAGGCTTCGAGATACAAGTACTTACTGGTTTTTCTTCGTCCTTTTTGGCTTCACGTTTTTTTTTCTAGAACACTTCAGATTTTGGGTTTGAGTGGTTTGGTTGAGTAAAATAGTTTTTGTGCTAGTTTTCTCGTTGAGAAGTTTATTTTGGGAGAATCTAGACCAGTTTAACTGGATTTGTTATTTTATCTCAACCCATATTATTTTATAATAACGGAAGTATTCCGGATCAGAAAATCCACTACAACTCCAACAATCGTATTACCAGCCGATCGACACCAGTAAGTTTCGTTTTGAGATCCCTAAGGTTTCCTTTTTGTTCTTCGTCATCATTTCAAACATAATTGTAGGTTCATCGGCTCCACGTTCGTGGTTCCAGGGTTTAAGTCGCCTTCAGATCACACAACCACACCCTGTCACGTGATCACTTCGCCATCCTTGGAAAATTGCGTGCGATTTACTGTTGCTGGAACCTGAGTGCTGTTCATTGGCCTCGTCGATTCCGCTGCCGCACCACCGTGATCCCCAACCACGACCTGGACCTCATCTTCACAGCTAAGCCAAAAATACTTTATATTTTGTTTATTTTATGCATCAAGTTGTTTATTATCTGTACACTTTACTTTACCTGTTCACTGGAATCCGGTCAAGGACCGTTTGGTTTTAATTTAAGTAATTCACGAGTTGTGATTGCGATAGTGGCAAGTTGCTCGTGTGTCGCGTAGTCTCTAGGATCTGCGGTTTATTAACTATTGCGCACGGATTCGCGATACGTTGGCCATCGTATACGTCGAACGGAATTGTTGACAGCGCTCGTCATCTATCTCGAGGGTGTTCCCTCACGACGCAATCCTAATCACTATCGGAGGCCACGGCCCCCTGCTGCTTTTTATTTATATTTGTACTTCATGCTACGGCTAGGTCGCGTGAGCCTTGAAGGGACCCTAGAATTGGAAAAGTTTAGTAGCTTTATTGTTATTTAAAGTTTTTGGCTGGCTTACCATCATACTTGTACACATCATCACGATTTATTTTATTGTAGCATTACTTTCCGGCAATATAAACTCATGTGTTTAGTACTCAATGTTGCATTGCAATTGATTTTTCGTACCTTATTTGTTCCTGGACCGAATCCCAGTTTTTGTCGGCTCCTTCTTGTAGTTGAACCAGTTACGGCCTATCTAGCCGACTGGCGCCCCGGATTATACACTTTAAAAAAAAAGGACTCACGACCGACTTCACTGAGCATAGCCGTGGTTCGACTGTAGTTACACGGGATCGTCGAGGCAAAATATTTACGCCGACGGACGCGTAACAGCTCATCATACAAAACAAAATCAATCACACTACGTCTATTCGTACTTACATTCTCCCATGTATATATATGAACTAACTTATGCTTAAAAATGGAATTGGATATGAAGAGGTTCCGTTCCATACAAAAAGAGACTATTTTCCTACCGTTATCATTCACTCTAGAATCCCCAAATTTACCTAACACGCTACCAGACACACTACTCTTTACACCCACCCAACCATTCAAATCACCACAAACAATCACTTTCTCGCCAGGATCACACGCATCAATCACGCTATCTAACAAATTCCAAAATTGATCCTTTGCAAGATCACTTTCAGATTCAGTTGGGCCGTAAACGGACACAACGAAGATTCTATGAAAGCCTACCTTTAATCTGCACCATAAAATTCTTTCCGAAATACAACCATAATTTCTAATACATGCTTTCATTCGTTCACTTACAACCATACCCACACCATGTTTCGCTCTAGCATTCGCACACACACCCGACCATAAACAAAACATTCCATCCACCTCTTCCTCGCCACAACCTTTCTGCATCGTTTCACTCACACATAAAACATCCACATTATACGTACGCATTGCAGACATCAATTCATTTTTCTTTCCATTTATACCTCTGACATTCCACGTAGCAAACTTACATTCATCAAACTTCGCCCATTTATTCTTCATTTTCACAAAATTAAAGATTAAAAAAGAAACGGGTTCTCTCGGTACAAGAGTAGGAGTCAAGGTAGCTTACCAGGCTTATCCTTGATAAAGAAAGAAAGGTAATAAATTATAACATATACACTCAAATATACATTTACATACCCGTAACTATCCCGTAACCAATGTAAATAAAATGAAAAAATGTCAACAAATTATGCAAAATTATAAAAATTAACCTAAACTTGAATATAAATGAAAGATAATACTTAGCTTTATTATATGTGAGGTGCTGAAACCAAATATCAGTGAATCTCAGTAGAAGAAGGCGAAAAACCCAGTCAAAAATCAAAAATTGGACCAGATGACAGGAACGCACCTACTTCTGTTCCACCGCACACGTTGACATATGACAGTTTAAATACTTGAAAACGGTGTTTTGAATGCTTTTGCATGCTTAAAACTGCATTTTTATCTTGCTTTCACCAACATTAGCTATTATACACGACAGAAACAGGAAAATGACAGTTTAAATACTTGAAAACAGCATTTAGTATGTTTTTGCAAGCTGAAAACAACTAATTTATCTTGATTTTGCAAACATAAGCCATTACACACGACATATACATGAATATGGCAGTTTAAATACTTGAAAACGGTGTTTTGTATGCTTTTGCATGCTTAAAACAGCATTTTTATCTTGCTTCCACCAACATTACCTATTATACACGACATAAACATGAATATGACAATTAAAATACTTGAAAACAGCATTTTGTTTGTTTTTACAAGCTGAAAACAGCTATTTTATCTTGATTTTGCAAACATAAGCCATTACACATGACATATACATGAATATGACAGTTTAAATACTTGAAAACGGTGTTTTGTATGTTTTTAGGAGCTGATAACATCTATTTTATCTTGATTTTGCAAACATAAGCCATTACACACGACATATACATGAACATGACAGTTTAGATACTTGAAAACGGTGTTTTGTATGCTTTTGCATGCTTAAAA
Source organism: Poecilus cupreus (assembly GCA_963942605.1). NCBI lineage: Eukaryota > Metazoa > Arthropoda > Insecta > Coleoptera > Carabidae > Poecilus > Poecilus cupreus. Next base: position 23,884 of record CAWWDY010002350.1, read on the forward strand.
CAGCATTTTTATCTTGCTTCCACCAACATTAGCTATTATACACGACAGAAACATGAATATGACAGTTTAAAAACTTGAAAACGGTGTTTTGTATGCTTTTGCATGCTTAAAAAAGGATTTTTATCTTGCTTCCACTAACATTAGCTATTATACACGACAGAAACATGAATATGACAATTTAAATACTTGAAAACAGAATTTTGTATGTTTTTACAAGCTGAAAATAGCTATTTTATCTTGAATTTGCAAACATAATCCTTTACACACGACATATACATGAATATGACAGTTTAAATACTTGAAAACGGTGTTTGGTCTGCTTTTGCATGCTTAAAACAGCATTTTTATCTTGCTTTCACCAACATTAGCTATTATACACGATAGAAACATGAATATGACAGTTTAAATACTTGAAAACAGCATTTTGTATGTTTTTGGGGGCTGATAACATCTATTTTATCTTGATTTTGCAAACATAAGCCATTACACACGACATATACATGAATATGACAGTTTAAATACTTGAAAACGGTGTTTTGTATGTTTTTAGGAGCTGATAACATCTATTTTATCTTGATTTTGCAAACATAAGCCATTACACACGACATATACATGAATATGACAGTTTAGATACTGAAAACGGTGTTTTGTATGCATTTGCATGCTTAAAACAGCATTTTTATCTTGCTTCCACCAACATTAGCTATTATACACGACAGAAACATGAATATGACAATTTAAATACTTGAAAACAGAATTTTGTATGTTTTTACAAGCTGATAATAGCTATTTTATCTTGAATTTGCAAACATAAGCCTTTACACACGACATATACATGAATATGACAGTTTAAATATTGGAGAACGGTGTTTTGTATGCTTTTGCATGCATAAAACTGCATTTTTATCTTGCTTTCACCAACATTAGCTATTATACACGACAGAAACATGAATATGACAGTTTAAATACTTGAAAACGGTGTTTGGTATGCTTTTGCATGCTTAAAACAGCATTTTTATCTTGCTTTCACCAACATTAGCTATTATACACTACAGAAACATGAATATGACAGTTAAAATACTTGAAAACAGCATTTTGTATGTTTTTGGGAGCTGATAACATCTATTTTATCTTGATTTTGCAAACATAAGCCATTACACACGACATATACATGAATATGAAAGATTATATACTTGAAAACGGTGTTTTGTATGCTTTTGTATGCTTAAAACAGCATTTTTATCTTGCTTCCACCAACATTACCTATTATACACGACAGAAACATGAATATGACAATTAAAATACTTGAAAACAGCATTTTGTTTGTTTTTACAAGCTGAAAACAGCTGTTTTATCTTGATTTTGCAAACATAAGCCATTACACACGACATATACGTGAATATGACAGTTTAAATACTTGAAAACGGTGTTTTGTATGTTTTTAGGAGCTGATAACACCTATTTTATCTTGATTTTGCAAACATAAGCCATTACACACGACATATACATGAATATGACAGTTTAGATACTTGAAAACGGTGTGTTGTATGCTTTTTCATGCTTAAAACAGCATTTTTATCTTGCTTCCACCAACATTACCTATTATACACGACAGAAACATGAATATGACAATTTAAATACTTGAAAACAGCATTTTGTATGTTCTTACAAGCTGAAAACAGCTATTTTATCTTTGTTTTGCAAACATAAGCCATTACACACGACATATACATGAATATGGCAGTTTAAATACTTAAAAACGGTATTTTGTATGCTTTTGCATGCTTAAAACAGCATTTTTATCTTGCTTCCACCAACATTACCTATTATACACGACAGAAACTTGAATATGACAATTAAAATACTTGAAAACAGCATTTTGTTTGTTTTTACAAGCTGAAAACAGCTATTTTATCTTGATTTTGCAAACATTAGCCATTACACACGACATATACATGAATATGACAGTTTAAATACTTGAAAACGGTGTTTTGTATGTTTTTAGGAGCTGATAACATCTATTTTATCTTGATTTTGCAAACATAAGCCATTACACACGACATATACATGAATATGACAGTTTAGATACTTGAAAACGGTGTTTTGTATGCTTTTGCATGCTTAAAACAGCATTTTTATCTTGCTTCCACCAACATTAGCTATTATACACGACAGAAACATGAATATGACAATTTAAATACTTGAAAACAGAATTTTGTATGTTTTTACAAGCTGATAATAGCTATTTTATCTTGAATTTGCAAACATAAGCCTTTACACACGACATATACATGAATATGATAGTTTAGATACTTGAAAACGGTGTTTTGTATGCTTTTGCATGCTTAAAACAGCATTTTTATCTTGCTTTCACCAACATTAGCTATTATACACGACAGAAACATGAATATAACAGTTTAAGTACTTGAAAACTGTGTTTTGTATGCTTTTGCATGCTTAAAACAGCATTTTTATCTTGCTTTCACCAACATTAGCTATTATACACGACATATACATGAATATGACAGTTTAAATACTTGAGAACTGTGTTTTGTATGCTTTTGCATGCTAAAACAGCATTTTTATCTTGCTTTCACCAACAGTAGCTATTATCCACGACAGAAACATGAATATGACAGTTTAAATACTTGAAAACGGTGTTTTGAATGCTTTTGCATGCTTAAAACTGCATTTTTATCTTGCTTTCACCAACATTAGCTATTATACACGACAGAAACATAAAAATGACAGTTTAAATACTTAAAAACAGCATTTAGTATGTTTTTGCAAGCTGAAAACAACTAATTTATCTTGATTTTGCAAACATAAGCCATTACACACGACATATACATGAATATGGCAGTTTAATTACTTGAAAACGGTGTTTTGTATGCTTTTGCATGCTTAAAACAGCATTTTTATCTTGCTTCCACCAACATTACCTATTATACACGACAGAAACATGAATATGACAATTTAAATACTTGAAAACAGCATTTTGTATGTTTTTACAAGCTGAAAACAGCTATTTTATCTTTGTTTTGCAAACATAAGCCATTACACACGACATATACATTAATATGGCAGTTTAAATACTTGAGAACGGTGTTTTGTATGCTTTTGCATGCTTAAAACAGCATTTTTATCTTGCTTTCACCAACAGTAGCTATTATCCATGACAGAAACATGAATATGACAGTTTAAAAACTTGAAAACGGTGTTTTGTATGCTTTTGCATGCTTAAAAAAGGATTTTTATCTTGCTTCCACTAACATTAGCTATTATACATGACAGAAACATGAATATGACAATTTAAATACTTGAAAACAGAATTTTGTATGTTTTTACAAGCTGAAAATAGCTATTTTATCTTGAATTTGCAAACATAATCCTTTATACACGACATATACATGAATATGACAGTTTAAATATTGGAAAACGGTGTTTTGTATGCTTTTGCCTGCTTAAAACAGCATTTTATCTTGCTTTTTCCAACATTAGCTATTATAAACGACAGAAACATGAATATGACAGTTTAAATACTTGAAAACGGTGTTTGGTATGCTTTTGCATGCTTTAAACAGCATTTTTATCTTGCTTTCACCAAAATTAGCTATTATACACGACAAAAACATGAATATGACAGTTTAAATACTTGAAAACAGCATTTTGTATGTTTTTGGGAGCTGATAACATCTATTTTATCTTGATTTTGCAAACATAAGCCATTACACACGTCATATACATGAATATGACAGTTTAAATACTTGAGAACGGTGTTTTGTATGCTTTTGCATGCTTAAAACAGCATTTTTATCTTGCTTTCACCAACAGAAGCTATTATCCACGACAGAAACATGAATATGGCAGTTTAAATACTTGAAAACGGTGTTTTGCATGCTTAAAACAGCATTTTTATCTTGCTTCCACCAACATTACCTATTATACACGACAGAAACATGAATATGACAATTAAAATACTTGAAAACAGCATTTTGTTTGTTTTTACAAGCTGGAAACAGCTATTTTATCTTGATTTTGCAAACATAAGCCATTACACACGACATATACATGAATATGACAGTTTAGATACTTGAAAACGGTGTTTTGTATGCTTTTGCATGCTTAAAACAGCATTTTTATCTTGCTTCCACCAACATTAGCTATTATACACGACAGAAACATGAATATGACAATTTAAATACTTGAAAACAGAATTTTGTATGTTTTTACAAGCTGATAATAGCTATTTTATCTTGAATTTGCAAACATAAGCCTTTACACACGACATATACATGAATATGTTAGTTTAGATACTTGAAAACGGTGTTTTGTATGCTTTTGCATGCTTAAAACAGCATTTTTATCTTGCTTCCACCAACATTAGCTAATATACACGACAGAAACATGAATATGACAATTTAAATACGTGAAAACAGAATTTTGTATGTTTTTACAAGCTGATAATAGCTATTTTATCTTGAATTTGCAAACATAAGCCTTTACACACGACATATACATGAATATGACAGTTTAAATATTGGAAAACGGTGTTTTGTATGCTTTTGCATGCATAAAACTGCATTTTTATCTTGCTTTCAGCAACATTAGCTATTATACACGACAGAAACATGAATATGACAGTCTAAATACTTGAAAACGGTGTTTGGTATCTTTTGCATGCTTAAAACAGCATTTTTATCTTGCTTCCACCAACATTACCTATTATACACGACAGAAACATGAATATGACAATTAAAATACTTGAAAACAGCATTTTGTTTGTTTTTACAAGCTGAAAACAGCTATTTTATCTTGATTTTGCAAACATAAGCCATTACACACGACATATACATGAATATGACAGTTTAAATATATGAAAACGGTGTTTTGTATGTTTTTAGGAGCTGATAACATCTATTTTATCTTGATTTTGCAAACATAAGCCATTACACACGACATATACATGAATATGACAGTTTAGATACTTGAAAACGGTGTGTTGTATGCTTTTTCATGCTTAAAACAGTATTTTTATCTTGCTTCCACCAACATTACCTATTATACACGACAGAAACATGAATATGACAATTTCAATACTTGAAAACAGCATTTTGTATGTTTTTACAAGCTGAAAACAGCTATTTTATCTTTGTTTTGCAAACATAAGCCATTACACACGACATATTAATGAACATGGCAGTTTAAATACTTGAAAACTGTGTTTTGTATGTTTTTGTGAGCTGACAACATCTATTTTATCTTGATTTTGCAAACATAAGCCATTACACACGACATATACATGAATATGACAGTTTAAATACTTGAGAACGGTGTTTTGTATGCTTTTGCATGCTTAAAACAGCATTTTTATCTTGCTTTCACCAACAGTAGCTATTATCCATGACAGAAACATGAATATGACAGTTTAAAAACTTGAAAACGGTGTTTTGTATGCTTTTGCATGCTTAAAAAAGGATTTTTATCTTGCTTCCACTAACATTAGCTATTATACATGACAGAAACATGAATATGAAAATTTAAATACTTGAAAACAGAATTTTGTATGTTTTTACAAGCTGAAAATAGCTATTTTATCTTGAATTTGCAAACATAATCCTTTACACACGACATATACATGAATATGACAGTTTAAATATTGGAAAACGGTGTTTTGTATGCTTTTGCATGCTTAAAACAGCATTTTATCTTGCTTTTTCCAACATTAGCTATTATAAACGACAGAAACATGAATATGACAGTTTAAATACTTGAAAACGGTGTTTGGTATGCTTTTGCATGCTTCAAACAGCATTTTTATCTTGCTTTCACCAACTTTAGCTATTATACACGACAGAAACATGAATATGACAGTTTAAATACTTGAAAACAGCATTTTGTATGTTTTTGGGAGCTGATAACATCTATTTTATCTTGATTTTGCAAACATAAGCCATTACACACGTCATATACATGAATATGACAGATTAAATACTTGAAAACGGTGTTTTGTATGCTTTTGCATGCTTAGAACAGCATTTTTATCTTGCTTCCACCAACATTACCTATTATACACGACAGAAACATGAATATGACAATTTAAATACTTGAAAACAGCATTTTGTATGTTTTTACTAGCTGAAAACAGCTATTTTATCTTGATTTTGCAAACATAAGCCATTACACACGACATATACATGAATATGACAGTTTAAATATTTGAAAACGGTGTTTTGTATGTTTTTGGGAGCTGATAACATCTATTTTATCCTGATTTTGCAAACAAAAGTTATTACACACGACATATACATGAATATGACAGTTTAAATACTTGAAAACTGTGTTTTGTATGCTTTTGCATGCTTAAAACAGCATTTTTATCTTGCTTTCACCAACATTAGCTATTATACACGACATATACATGAATATGACAGTTTAAATACTTGAGAACGGTGTTTTGTATGCTTTTGCATGCTTAAAACAGCATTTTTATCTTGCTTTCACCAACAAAAGCTATTATCCACGACAGAAACATGAATATGGCAGTTTAAATACTTGAAAACGGTGTTTTGCATGCTTAAAACAGTATTTTTATCTTGCTTCCACCAACATTACCTATTATACACGACAGAAACATGAATATGACAATTAAAATACTTGAAAACAGCATTTTGTCTGTTTTTACAAGCTGGAAACAGCTATTTTATCTTGATTTTGCAAACATAAGCCATTACACACGACATATACATGAATATGACAGTTTAAATACTTGAAAACGGTGTTTTGTATGTTTTTAGGAGCTGATAACATCTATTTTATCTTGATTTTGCAAACATAAGCCATTACACACGACATATACATGAATATGACAGTTTAGATACTTGAAAACGGTGTTTTGTATGCTTAAAATAGCATTTTTATATTGCTTCCACCAACATTACCTATTATACACAACAGAAACATGAATATGACAATTTAAATACTTGAAAACAGCATTTTGTATGTTTTTACAAGCTGAAAACAGCTATTTTATCTTTGTTTTGCAAACATAAGCCATTACACACGACATATACATGAATATGGCAGTTTAAATACTTGAAAACGGTGTTTTGTATGTTTTTGTGAGCTGACAACATATATTTTATCTTGATTTTGCAAACATAAGCCATTACACACGACATATATATGAATATGACAGTTTAAATACTTGAGAACGGTGTTTTGTATGCTTTTGCATGCTTAATACAGCATTTTTATCTTGCTTTCACCAACAGTAGCTATTATCCACGACAGAAACATGAATATGACAGTTTAAAAACTTGAAAACGGTGTTTTGTATGCTTTTGCATGCTTAAAAAAGGATTTTTATCTTGCTTCCACTAACATTAGCTATTATACACGACAGAAACATGAATATGACAATTTAAATACTTGAAAACAGAATTTTGTATGTTTTTACAAGCTGAAAATAGCTATTTTATCTTGAATTTGCAAACATAATACTTTACACACGACATATACTTGAATATGACAGTTTAAATATTGGAAAACGGTGTTTTGTATGCTTTTGCATGCTTAAAACAGCATTTTATCTTGCTTTTTCCAACATTAGCTATTATACACGACAGAAACATGAATATGACAGTTTAAATACTTGAAAACGGTGTTTGGTATGCTTTTGCATGCTTAAAACAGCATTTTTATCTTGCTTTCACCAACATAAGCCATTACACACGACATATACATGAATATGACAGTTTAAATACTTGAAAACGCTGTTTTGTATGTTTTTGGGAGCTGATAACATCTATTTTATCTTGATTTTGCAAACATAAGCCATTACACACGACATATACATGAATATGACAGTTTAAATACTTGGAAACGGTGTTTTGTATGCTTTTGCATGCTTAAAACAGCATTTTTATCTTGCTTCCACCAACATTAGCTATTATACACGACAGAAACATGAATATGACAATTTAAGTACTTGAAAACAGAATTTTGTATGTTTTTACAAGGCTGATAACATCTATTTTATCTTGATTTTGCAAACATAAGCCATTACACACGACATATACATGAATATGACAGTTTAAATACTTGAAAACTGTGTTTTGTATGCTTTTGCATGCTTAAAACAGCATTTTTATCTTGCTTTCACCAAAATTAGCTATTATACACGACAGAAACATGAATATGACAGTTTAAATACTTGAAAACGGTGTTTTGTATGCTTTTGCATGCTTAAAACAGCATTTTTATCTTGCTTTCACCAACATTAGCTATTATACACGACATATACATGAATATGACAGTTTAAATACTTGAGAACGGTGTTTTGTATGCTTTTGCATGCTTAAAACAGCATTTTTATCTTGCTTTCACCAACAGTAGCTATTATCCACGACAGAAACATGAATATACATACATACATACATACATAACGTCACGCTATGTCCCACTTAGTGGGGTAGCACGAACCCAGAAAAACAGTCAACCAACAATCAATCTCCTCCAAACATTCCTATCCTGACACACCACTTTCGCCTCGTCCACATTCATAGTGCGATTCATACATGCTCGTTTATTCTTCACACTCGGAATCATTCGTTCACGCAACAAACCATCAATCATACCCAACCAGTTATTTCTCGGACGCCCGCGCAATCGGTCACCTTCAATCTCACCCACATATATTAGTTTCACTAACCTTTCATTCGACATTCGCTCAACATGTCCAAACCACCTCAACTGACTCACTCCCACTTTCTTAACAACATTCTTCTCAATCTCACACTCATCATACACCAATGTATTCCGTATACGATCACGTCTCGTATACCCACATACTCCTCTCAAATATCTCATTTCCACAGCAGCTATACGTCGTTCATGCTTCTTCATCCACACCCAACATTCAGAACCATACATCAATGTAGGCACTAACACACCATTTTAAACACTCAATCGAGCATCTCTAGATACATTCACGTTTCGAGCAAATGTACCCAGAGCACCCAATACCTTGCACCCTGCAGACACTCGCCTTTCAATCTCCCGGTCAATACGTCCATCCCTCGAGAACATACTACCCAAATATACAAATTCATTCACTTGTTCCAGTCTCACACCATTCACTGAAACATTACAATCAGTCACCAAATCATTCTTCTCAAACACCAACACTTTACATTTATCGACATTCAATAGCAGATTTAAACCTTTCCCTACTTCATTTATGCTCACAATCATTCTTCTCAATTGCTCCTCAGTTTCACCCAACACAACAACATCATCCGCATAAGCTAACGCAGGCACTATACGTCCACCAATACGTACACCATCAGTTCCATTCAATGCCTTTCGTAACAACACATCCATATACAAATTAAACAACCAAGGAGACATTCCACAACCCTGTTTCACACCAACATCTATACGAAACCAATCACTCAATCTACCATCAACTCTCACCGCAGCCTCACTTCCTTCATACAACGCTCGAATCGCTCCCAACAAATTACCATCCACACCGTACTCTACAAGTACATCCCACATAGTCTCTCGAAGAACACTGTCATACGCTTTCTTTAAATCGAGAAAGCCACAGAACACCTTTTTGTTCTTATCAAGTGACTTCTCAACAATCATTCGAAGAGAAAACAATTGATCTACACAACCTCTCTCAGGCAAAAAACCTCCTTGCATATCACTTAACTTTGAAATGGTTAAGGCTCGCACCTTATGAATTAATATTTTTCCATACAACTTCCCTACCACACTCAATAAACTTATCGCTCGAAAATTTGTACATTCACTCGAACTGCCTTTGCCTTTAAATAAAGGACAAATAACAGTACGTTTCCAATCATCAGGAGCCACGCACCGTTTCAAACAAAATCTGAACAAATAAACTAACCAATCAAATAATCTTTCACCACCATATTTCAACATTTCATTTGTTATGCCATCCAAACCGGGAGCCTTACCATTCTTTAGACGCATCAATGCAAAGCTGACATCACCTTCATCTATATCCCATTCAACGTTTCTAGCATTTCTTGCATTCCCTCCCCTATTATTCACTCCATTTACACCACCATACAATTCCTTAAAATACTCACACCATCTATTCCTAACATGTGACTCATTCCACAACAACTCACCATTCGCACTCTTAATTGCTTTCAATGTTCTTGTACTCCCACCTCTCAATCTCTTTACAGTCTGCCAAAACATTCTCTTATTCATACTAAAATCATTCGTTAATCTTTCACTCATCAATTCATCGAAACGTGCCTTACTTTCTCTTACGACTCTCTTAACACATTTATTCTTCCTCTTGTATTCCATCAGGCATTCATCACGCAAAGTTCCTGGTACATCCTTCACATTCAAAAATCTCAAATACGCCCTCTTTTTCTCCTCAATCGCTTCTTTCACTTCTTCATTCCACCATGCATTCCTCGAACGACAGCCTAACTTACATTCACCACAAATTTCTTTCGCACATTGAAGGACAATGCCCTTAAATTTCACCCAAACATCATTTATGCAACAATCAAAATTAGGCTCACATTCAGGCAAAGATTCGTTCAATTTCTCTACAAATAACCCTCGAACATCCTCATTCTGTAAAACATTGGATTTCACACGAAACAAGCTCCCAGAACCTTGTACCCTCATTCTCCAACACTTACCTAGACGTATACGCGACACAACCAAATAATGGTCATTCGTTCCAAGCTCAGCCCCTCTTTTCACACGCGTATCAACAACCAAACTCCTCAAGCGCTCATCATACAAAACAAAATCAATCACACTACGTCTATTCGTACTTACATTCTCCCATGTATATATATGAACTAACTTATGCTTAAAAATGGAATTGGATATGAAGAGGTTCCGTTCCATACAAAAAGAGACTATTTTCCTACCGTTATCATTCACTCTAGAATCCCCAAATTTACCTAACACGCTACCAGACACACTACTCTTTACACCCACCCAACCATTCAAATCACCACAAACAATCACTTTCTCGCCAGGATCACACGCATCAATCACGCTATCTAACAAATTCCAAAATTGATCCTTTGCAAGATCACTTTCAGATTCAGTTGGGCCGTAAACGGACACAACGAAGATTCTATGAAAGCCTACCTTTAATCTGCACCATAAAATTCTTTCCGAAATACAACCATAATTTCTAATACATGCTTTCATTCGTTCACTTACAACCATACCCACACCATGTTTCGCTCTAGCATTCGCACACACACCCGACCATAAACAAAACATTCCATCCACCTCTTCCTCGCCACAACCTTTCTGCATCGTTTCACTCACACATAAAACATCCACATTATACGTACGCATTGCAGACATCAATTCATTTTTCTTTCCATTTATACCTCTGACATTCCACGTAGCAAACTTACATTCATCAAACTTCGCCCATTTATTCTTCATTTTCACAAAATTAAAGATTGAAAAAGAAACGGGTTCTCTCGGTACAAGAGTAGGAGTCTAGGTAGCTTACCAGGCTTATCCTTGATAAAGAAAGAAAGGTAATAAATTATAACATATACACTCAAATATACATTTACATACCCGTAACTATCCCGTAACCAATGTAAATAAAATGAAAAAATGTCAACAAATTATGCAAAATTATAAAAATTAACCTAAACTTGAATATAAATGAAAGATAATACTTAGCTTTATTATATGTGAGGTGCTGAAACCAAATATCAGTGAATCTCAGTAGAAGAAGGCGAAAAACCCAGTCAAAAATCAAAAATTGGACCAGATGACAGGAACGCACCTACTTCTGTTCCACCGCACACGTTGACATATGACAGTTTAAATACTTGAAAACGGTGTTTTGAATGCTTTTGCATGCTTAAAACTGCATTTTTATCTTGCTTTCACCAACATTAGCTATTATACACGACAGAAACAGGAAAATGACAGTTTAAATACTTGAAAACAGCATTTAGTATGTTTTTGCAAGCTGAAAACAACTAATTTATCTTGATTTTGCAAACATAAGCCATTACACACGACATATACATGAATATGGCAGTTTAAATACTTGAAAACGGTGTTTTGTATGCTTTTGCATGCTTAAAACAGCATTTTTATCTTGCTTCCACCAACATTACCTATTATACACGACAGAAACATGAATATGACAATTAAAATACTTGAAAACAGCATTTTGTTTGTTTTTACAAGCTGAAAACAGCTATTTTATCTTGATTTTGCAAACATAAGCCATTACACATGACATATACATGAATATGACAGTTTAAATACTTGAAAACGGTGTTTTGTATGTTTTAAGGAGCTGATAACATCTATTTTATCTTGATTTTGCAAACATAAGCCATTACACACGACATATACATGAATATGACAGTTTAGATACTTGAAAACGGTGTTTTGTATGCATTTGCATGCTTAAAACAGCATTTTTATCTTGCTTCCACCAACATTAGCTATTATACACGACAGAAACATGAATATGACAGTTTAAAAACTTGAAAACGGTGTTTTGTATGCTTTTGCATGCTTAAAAAAGGATTTTTATCTTGCTTCCACTAACATTAGCTATTATACACGACAGAAACATGAATATGACAATTTAAATACTTGAAAACAGAATTTTGTATGTTTTTACAAGCTGAAAATAGCTATTTTATCTTGAATTTGCAAACATAATCCTTTACACACGACATATACATGAATATGACAGTTTAAATATTGGAAAACGGTGTTTTGTATGCTTTTGCATGCTTAAAACAGCATTTTATCTTGCTTTTTCCAACATTAGCTATTATACACGACAGAAACATGAATATGACACTTTAAATACTTGAAAACGGTGTTTGGTCTGCTTTTGCATGCTTAAAACAGCAGTTTTATCTTGCTTTCACCAACATTAGCTATTATACACGATAGAAACATGAATATGACAGTTTAAATACTTGAAAACAGCATTTTGTATGTTTTTGGGAGCTGATAACATCTATTTTATCTTGATTTTGCAAACATAAGCCATTACACACGACATATACATGAATATGACAGATTAAATACTTGAAAACGGTGTTTTGTATGTTTTTAGGAGCTGATAACATCTATTTTATCTTGATTTTGCAAACATAAGCCATTACACACGACATATACATGAATATGACAGTTTAGATACTTGAAAACGGTGTGTTGTATGCTTTTTCATGCTTAAAACAGCATTTTTATCTTGCTTCCACCAACATTACCTATTATACACGACAGAAACATGAATATGACAATTTAAATACTTGAAAACAGCATTTTGTATGTTTTTACTAGCTGAAAACAGCTATTTTATCTTGATTTTGCAAACATAAGCCATTACACACGACATATACATGAATATGACAGTTTAAATACTTGAAAACGGTGTTTTGTATGTTTTTGGGAGCTGATAACATCTATTTTATCTTGATTTTGCAAACATAAGCCATTACACACGACATATACATGAATATGACAGTTTAAATACTTGAAAACGGTGTTTTGTATGCTTTTGCATGCTTAAAACAGCATTTTTATCTTGCTTCCACCAACATTAGCTATTATACACGACAGAAACATGAATATGACAATTTAAATACTTGAAAACAGAATTTTGTATGTTTTTACAAGCTGATAACATCTGAAGTGATCGCGTGAATTTGATGCAATAACTAAATAGAATTAATCAGCAGCGGTTTGAAATAACGTCAATGATTTTATTATTTTTTCACGTAACTGTTTACAAACAATAACAAATATTTCATAGTAACAAAAATTTGAAAAATATATAAAATTTGTAGTGAGCTAGCGCACCCACAGTACCCCCCTTCCAGTGATGATCGGTTCGGCAAATCGGACTTTTGTGCAGGACTTGCTGGTAGGTAGGGGCGTGGCATTGATGTCGTTTATTGCGTCTTCGTTAAGCACATACGCTGGCTTCAACCTGTCGACAGAAACTTTTACATCACGGCCATTTATACGAACCGTGTAAGTTTTTTCTCCATGGGATATCACGGGATATGGTCCATCGTAGGGATGCTGAAGACTTTTCTTCACAGTGTCGTTTCGGACGAAAACTTGTTTAGTCGTAGATAGGTCCTTAAATATAAATGTTTTTTTTTCGCCATGCCGACTGGGACTTCTAGGGCGCAGCTGTTGAATGTGATGTCGCAGATCTCTTATGAAGTCAGCGGAATTGGCATCGTCTTCATTAGAAGATCTCTTAACAAGAAATTCCCCAGGAAGTCTTAGGGGTTCGCCGTAAACTAACTCTGCTGCTGAGGCTTCAATGTCTTCTTTTACAGCTGCCCGTACTCCCAACAAAACGTTTGGAAGAATCTCCGTCCAACGGTCGTTCTGATGACATCTGATTGCGGCTTTCAGTTGACGGTGAAATCTTTCTACCAAACCATTAGCAGCCGGGTGATAGGCTGTAGTTCGCAGATGTGTTGTACCAGTCATGCGATTCAAGTGCTTAAAAAGGTATGACTCAAACTGCCTGCCTTGATCTGTTGTAACTCGTAGCGGAGTTCCAAAACGACAAATCCAATTGTTGTAGAAGGCTCGTTCGACAGTATCTGCTTCCTGGTTTGGCAAGGGAATTGCTTCTGGCCATCGTGTATACCTATCAACACACGTGAGGCAATATTTACAATTTTGTGACGGAGGCATGACAACAATGTCTAGGTGCACATGCTCAAATCTTGCTGTAGGAGGCATGAATGTCCCTGCGGGGGTAATGACGTGACGAGTAACTTTCGCGCGCTGACAGTTTACACAGGCTCGTGCCCATCGTTTGCAGTCGGCTTGCATCGAAGGCCAAACATATCGTTGAGCTATCGCCTTGGCCGTGGCTTTCACACCGGGATGCGACAGGTGATGGACAGCGTCGAATGCAGCTCTTCTAAATCCAGTAGGCACAAATGGTCTTACTACCGAACCTGAAATATCACAGTAAATCCATGTCTGTGAACCTGGTAACTGAACTTTCTTCAATAATAGGCTGGATTCTTCTCGAAGATATTTCTGTAGCTCGAGGTCTGTATCTTGAGCGGCAGCTAATGCTTCAAAATCGAGTTGGGTTTCAAAAGATTCTATCCGTGACAGCGCATCGGCGACAACATTGTCTTTTCCTGCTAGATGTCGAATATCTGTAGAAAACTGACCAATGAAATCTAAGTATCGAAACTGACGTGGAGAACATTGATCAGATTTTTTGGAAAAAGCATAAATAATTGGTTTATGGTCAGTGTAGATGGTAAATATTCTTCCTTCAATCATGTGCCTGAAGTACTTCACTGCCTGATAGCGAGAAGTTCTCTATCGTACGTACCATATTTCTGTTCTGCTGTACTTATCTTTTTTGAGAAGAATGCTAGAGGTTCCCAGATATTTCCGATGCGCTGCTGAAGAACTGCTCCTATTGTGCGGTCAGATGCGTCGGAGACAATAGCAAGATGTGCATTTAGCTCTGGATGTGCTAACAAAGTCGCTTGTGCAAGACCTTCTTTTGTCTTCTCGAAGGCTTCAACAGCTTCCGGGGTCCAATTTATAGTGGTTTTACCTTTGCTATTACCTCGCAGCAATTCGTTCAAAGGCGCCTGAAGATCTGCAGACCTAGGTATAAAACGTCGATAAAAGTTTATCATACCTAGATACTGCCGAAGCTGTTTCACTGTCGCTGGTCTTGCATACGATCGAATTGCTTGAATTTTTTCTGGCAAAGGATGTGTTCCTTCGCTGGTTACTTTTTTTTTTTTATTTTTATTAATGATACGGCTTCAACTGCTTGGTTATTAGCCGGGGTGATGGGTGATATGAGGATGAAGGTGTCTGCGTGTAGTCATCACAGACACCGATTTGTGCTAACGAAGATGGAAGTATCTGCGTGTAGTCATCACAGACACCGATTGGTGATGATGAAGATGGAGGTGTCTGCGTGTAGTCATCACTGACACCGATTGGTGATGATGAAGATGGAGGTGTCTGCGTGTAGTCATCACAGACACCGATTGGTGATGGTGAAGATGGAGGTGTCTGCGTGTAGTCATCACAGACACCGATTTGGTGATAAGTATGGGGGTGTCTGCGTTGTAGTCAATCACAAACACCGATATAATGCCAGCCCAGTCCGGGAATCGAACCCGGGACCTCTGGGTCAGAGCCTAGTAGTCTAAACCACTGAGCTGGTTACTTTGTATCCCAAGAACTTTACTTCTGATTGGCCAAAAGTACATTTAGATGTATTAACAACTACGCCATATTCTTTCAGTCGCTGAAAAACAATATTTAAATGATTTAAATGCTCTTCTTTTGATGATGATGCCACTAAAATGTCATCTATATATGCATAGCAAAACTCCAGGCCTCTGAGCACTTCATCCATAAAACGCTGAAACGTTTGCGCAGCATTTCGCAAACCAAAGGTCATAAATGGAAATTCAAAGAGGCCGAATGGTGTTGTAATGGCAGTTTTCGGGATATCTTCTTCAGCGACTGGAATTTGGTTGTAAGCACGTACCAAATCTATTGTAGAAAAAATATTTTTTTCACGAAGAATGTGGGCAAAGTCATGAATATGGCGAATTGGATAACGATCTGGGCATGTTCGGGCATTCAAACGACGATAGTCTCCACAAGGTCTCCACTGGTCTCCACTCTTTGGGACCATATGTAGCGGAGAAGACCAACAACTCTCCGATGGACGTGTGATACCCATTTTCTGCATGGTCTCGAATTCTTTCTTCGCTGCTTGGAGTCGATCGGGTGCTAGTCGTCGTGGCTTCTCTGCCACTGGAGGACCTGGTGTAGTGCGAATATGATGTTGTGTCTGGTGCTTTATTTTCTTTGGACCACCTTCCGGTCGAGTGAACTCTGGATACCTATGAAGTAAGGCATGAAATTCTGAAACACCAAAAATTGTTTTTATCGAGTCTATTTGACAGTTGACACTTTGTCCTTTTGTCGTGAGCGTTGTTTTTAAGTCTATTAGTCTTTTATTTCTTACATCTACAAGGTGTTCGTAGAAAGCTAAAAAGTCCACCCCGATGATTGGCCTTGCTACGTCAGCAATCACAAATGTCCACATAAATTCTCGACGTAATCCTAAATCTAAAACCAAATTAATTGTTCCAAATGTCGCAATAGGCGTACCGTTTGCCGCGGTAAGTTCATAGGCCGATTTCACTCGCGGACGTCGCGTACGAATGTGAGGATATACACACAAGTCGGCACCAGTGTCTACAAGAAACTCGACTCGCGTTTTCTTATCTGTCACAAAAAGTCGGCGTGACATCGGGCTTATATCGCTGGCCGCCATCAACGACTGCCCTGTTCGTTTCCCGCCGGTATCGGCCGCTGGTAGTTACATGGGGACCTACATCTTTTCGCCTTTGCGCCAAACTGCTGATGGTACCAACAACTTCCAGAGTCTTCATTTCTACCTCGAGAATTACTTCTAGGACGGGATCGAGACCGTTGTCTAAAGCGCTGTCTATTTCTCTGAAAAGAGACACGCTCCAATTTCTCAGACAGGCCAGCAATTTCTTTCCTCAGAAGCTCTATGTCATTTGCACAGGAAGATGATGACATTGATGTCTCTGAAATGAAGGGTGTCGGGGTGATTGATTCAACAATAGCGTCTGCAAGCTCTGCCATGTCATCTAAACTGGCTTTCTTTTGAGTAGCTCAAATTGCTTGCATGTTCTGTGGTAGACGGCCTAACCACAGTGTCCTGAGAAGATCGTCTGAAACAGTTGAACCGGCAAGGGTTCGTAGACGTCGTAAAAACTGGGAAGGGCGGCTGTCACCCATCTCTTCACGTTCGAGCAGTCTACGTGTCTTCTGCTCTTGTGATGCACTCAAACGTGTCTTCAAAGCTGCTGCCAGCGCGGTGTACGGATTCTCCGGAGGATTCATAACAATATCGCGCACTTCACTTACCGCACGAGAATCAAGAGTTGTCAGGATATAGTCAAACTTCGTTTCCTCGCTAGTGATATTTGCAAGGCAAAAACTGCGCTCTGCAATTTTAAGCCACATCTCTGGATCCTCGGAATTAAATGATGGTAATTTTACAGCGACGGGGTTCACCTCGGTGTGGGGCATTTTAAAAAATTTTCCGTATCAAGTCCAAAAAAAAACGATCACTCACTTCACAGTGATCTCGTCGGGGTCACCAATTTTGAAGTGATCGCGTGAATTTAATGCAATAACTAAATAGAATTAATCAGCAGCGGTTTGAACTGTTTACAAACAATAACAAATATTTCATAGTAACAAAAATTTGAAAAATATATAAAATTTGTAAAGAGCTAGCGCACCCACACATCTATTTTATCTTGATTTTGCAAACATAAGCCATTACACACGACATATACATGAATATGACAGTTTAAATACTTGAAAACTGTGTTTTGTATGCTTTTGCATGCTTAAAACAGCATTTTTATCTTGCTTTCACCAACATTAGCTATTATACACGACAGAAACATGAATATGACAGTTTAAATACTTGAAAACGGTGTTTTGTATGCTTTTGCATGCTTAAAACAGCATTTTTATCTTGCTTTCACCAACATTAGCTATTATACACGACAGAAACATGAATATGACAGATTAAATACTTGAAAACGGTGTTTTGTATGCTTTTGCATGCTTAAAACAGCATTTTTATCTTGCTTTCACCAACATTAGCTATTATACACGACAGAAACATGAATATGACAGATTAAATACTTGAAAACGGTGTTTTGTATGCTTTTGCATGCTTAAAACAGCATTTTTATCTTGCTTTCACCAACATTAGTTATTATACACGACAGAAACATGAATATGACAGTTTAAATACTTGATAACGGTGTTTTGTATGCTTTTGCATGCTTAAAACAGCATTTTTATCTTGCTTTCACCAACATAGCTATTACACGACAGAAACATGAATTTGACAGATTAAATACTTGAAAACAGCATTTTGTATGTTTTTGCAAGCTGATTACATCTATTTTATCTTGATTTTGCAAACATAAGCCATTACACACGACATATACATGAATATGACAGTTTAAGTACTTAAAAACTGTGTTTTGTATGCTTTTGCATGCTTAAAACAGCATTTTTATCTTACTTTCACCAACATTAGCTATTATACACGACAGAAACATGAATAGGACAGTTTAAATACTTGAAAACGGTGATTTGTATGCTTTTGCATGCTTAAAACAGCATTTTTATCTTGCTTTCACCAACATTAGCTATTATATACGACGGAAACATGAATTTGACAGATTAAATACTTGAAAACAGCATTTTGTAAGTTTTTGCAAGCTGATTACATCTATTTTATCTTGATTTTGCAAACATAAGCCATTACACACGACATATACATGAATATGACAGTTTAAGTACTTAAAAACTGTGTTTTGTATGCTTTTGCATGCTTAAAACAGCATTTTTATCTTACTTTCACCAACATTAGCTATTATACACGACAGAAACATGAATAGGACAGTTTAAATACTTGAAAACGGTGATTTGTATGCTTTTGCAAGCTAAAAACAGCTATTTTATCATGATTTTGCAAACATAAGCCATTACACACGACATATACATGAATATGACAGTTTAAATACTTGAAAACGGTGTTTTGTATGCTTTCGCATGCTTAAAACAGCATTTTTATCTTGCTTTCACCAACATTAGCTTTTATACACAACAGAAACATGAATATGACAGTTTAAATACTTGAAAACGGTGTTTTGTATGCTTTTGCATGCTTAAAACAGCATTTTTATCTTGCTTTCACCAACATTAGTTATTATACAGGACAGAAACATGAATATGACAGTTTAAATACTTGGAAACGGTGTTTGGTATGCTTTTGCATGCTTAAAACAGCATTTTAATCTTGCTTTCATCAACATTAGTTATTATACAGGACAGAAACATGAATATGACAGTTTAAATACTTGGAAACGGTGTTTGGTATGCTTTTGCATGCTTAAAACAGCATTTTAATCTTGCTTTCACCAACATTAGTTATTATACAGGACAAAAACATGAATATGACAGTTTAAATACTTGAAAACGGTGTTTTGTATGTTTTTAGGAGCTGATAACATCTATTTTATCTTGATTTTGCAAACATAAGCCATTACACACGACATATACATGAATAGGACAGTTTAAATACTTGAAAACGGTGTTTTGTATGCTTTTGCATGCTTATAACAGCATTTTTATCTTGCTTTCACCAACATTACCTATTACACACGACAGAAACATGAATATGACAGTTTAAATACTTGAAAACAACATTTTGTATGTTTTTGCAAGCTGAAAACAACTATTTTATCTTGATTTTGCAAACATAAGCCATTACACACGACAAATACATGAATATGGCAGTTTAAATACTTGAAAACGGTGTTTTGTATGCTTTTGCATGCTTAAAACAGCATTTTTATCTTGCTTCCACCAACATTACCTATTATACACGACAGAAACATGAATATGACAATTAAAATATTTGAAAACAGCATTTTGTATGTTTTTACAAGCTGAAAACAGCTATTTTATCTTGATTTTGCAAACATAAGCCCTTACACACGACATATACATGAATATGACAGTTTAAATACTTGAAAACGGTGTTTTGTATGTTTTTGGGAGCTGATAACATCTATTTTATCTTGATTTTGCAAACATAAGCCATTAAACACGACATATACATGAATATGACAGTTTAAATACTTAAAAACTGTGTTTTGTATGCTTTTGCATGTTTAAAACAGCATTTTTATCTTGCTTTTACCAACATTAGTTATTATACACGACAGAAACATGAATATGACAGTTTTAATACTTGACAACGGTGTTTTGTATGCTTTTGCATGCTTAAAACAGCATTTTTATCTTGCTTTCACCAACATTAGCTATTATACACGACAGAAACATGAATATGACAGATTAAATACTTGAAAACGGTGTTTTGTATGCTTTTGCATGCTTAAAACAGCATTTTTATCTTGCTTTCACCAACATTAGCTATTATACACGACAGAAACATGAATATGACATTTTAAATACTTGACAACGGTGTTTTGTATGCTTTTGCATGCTTAAAACAGCATTTTTATCTTGCTTTCACCAACATTAGCAATTATACACAACAGAAACATGAATATGACAGATTAAATACTTGAAAACGGTGTTTTGTATGCTTTTGCATGCTTAAAACAGCATTTTTATCTTGCTTTCACCAACATTAGTTATTATACACGACAGAAACATGAATATGACAGTTTTAATACTTGACAACGGTGTTTTGTATGGTTTTGCATGTTTAAAACAGCATTTTTATCTTGCTTTCACCAACATTAGCTATTATTCACGACAGAAACATGAATATGACAAATTAAATACTTGAAAACAGCATTTTGTATGTTTTTGCAAGCTGATTACATCTATTTTATCTTGATTTTGCAAACATAAGACATTACACACGACATATACATGAATATGACAGTTTAAGTACTTAAAAACTGTGTTTTGTATGCTTTTGCATGCTTAAAACAGCATTTTTATCTTACTTTCACCAACATTAGCTATTATACACGACAGAAACATGAATAGGACAGTTTAAATACTTGAAAACGGTGATTTGTATGCTTTTGCATGCTTAAAACAGCATTTTTATCTTGCTTTCACCAACATTAGCTATTATACACGACGGAAACTTGAATATGACAGCTTAAATACTTGAAAACAGCATTTTGTATGTTTTTGCAAGCTAAAAACAGCTATTTTATCATGATTTTGCAAACATAAGCCATTACACACGACATATACATGAATATGACAGTTTAAATACTTGAAAACGGTGTTTTGTATGCTTTTGCATGCTTAAAACAGCATTTTTATCTTGGTTTCACCAACATTAGCTATTATACACGACAGAAACATGAATATGACAGTTTAAATACTTGAAAACGGTGTTTTGTATGTTTTTAGTAGCTGATAACATCTATTTTATCTTGATTTTGCAAACATAAGCCATTACACACGACATATACATGAATATGACAGTTTAAATACTTGAAAACGGTGTTTAGTATGCTTTTGCATGCTTAAAACAGCATTTTAATCTTGCTTTCACCAACATTAGTTATTATACAGGACAAAAACATGAATATGACAATTTAAATACTTGAAAACAGCATTTTGTATGTTTTTACAAGCTGAAAACAGCTATTTTATCTTGATTTTGCAAACATAAGCCATTACACACGACATATACATGAATATGACAGTTTAAATACTTGAAAACGGTGTTTTGTATGTTTTTAGGAGCTGATAACATCTATTTTATCTTGATTTTGCAAACATAAGCCATTACACACGACATATACATGAATATGACAGTTTAAATACTTAAAAACAGCATTTTGTATGTTTTTGCAAGCTGATTACATCTATTTTATCTTGATTTTGCAAACATAAGCCATTACACACGACATATACATGAATATGGCAGTTTAAATACTTGAAAACGGTGTTTTGTATGCTTTTGCATGCTTAAAACAGCATTTTTATCTTGCTTTCACCAACATTAGCTATTATACACGACAGAAACATGAATATGACAGATTAAATACTTGAAAACGGTGTTTTGTATGCTTTTGCATGCTTAAAACAGCATTTTTATCTTGCTTTCACCAACATTAGTTATTATACACGACAGAAACATGAATATGACAGTTTAAATACTTGACAACGGTGTTTGTATGCTTTTGCATGCTTAAAACAGCATTTTTATCTTGCTTTCACCAACATTAGCTATTATACACGACAGAAACATGAATATGACAGATAAAATACTTGAAAACAGCATTTTGTATGTTTTTGCAAGCTGATTACATCTATTTTATCTTGATTTTGCAAACATAAGCCATTACACACGACATATACATGAATATAACAGTTTAAGTACTTAAAAACTGTGTTTTGTATGCTTTTGCATGCTTAAAACAGCATTTTTATCTTACTTTCACCAACATTAGCTATTATACACGACAGAAACATGAATAGGACAGTTTAAATACTTGAAAACGGTGATTTGTATGCTTTTGCATGCTTAATACAGCATTTTTATCTTGCTTTCACCAACATTAGCTATTATACAGGACAGAAACATGAATATGACAGTTTAAATACTTGGAAACGGTGTTTGGTATGCTTTTGCATGCTTAAAACAGCATTTTAATCTTGCCTTCACCAACATTAGTATTATACAGGACAAAAACATGAATATGACAATTTAAATACTTGAAAACAGCATTTTGTATGTTTTTACAAGCTGAAAACAGCTATTTTATTTTGATTTTGCAAACATAAGCCATTACACACGACATATACATGAATATAACAGTTTAAATACTTGAAAACGGTGTTTTGTATGTTTTTAGGAGCTGATAACATCTATTTTATCTTGATTTTGCAAACATAAGCCATTACACACGACATATACATGAATATGACAGATTAAATACTTAAAAACAGCATTTTGTATGTTTTTGCAAGCTGATTACATCTATTTTATCTTGATTTTGCAAACATAAGCCATTACACACGACATATACATGAATATGACAGATTAAATACTTAAAAACAGCATTTTGTATGTTTTTGCAAGCTGATTACATCTATTTTATCTTGATTTTGCAAACATAAGCCATTACACACGATATATACATGAATATGACAGTTTAAGTACCTAAAAACTGTGTTTTGTATGCTTTTGCATGCTTAAAACAACATTTTTATCTTGCTTTCACCAACATTAGCTATTATACACGACAGAAACATGAATAGGACAGTTTAAATACTTGAAAACGGTGTTTTGTATGCTTTTGCATGCTTAAAACAGCATTTTTATCTTGCTTTCACCAACATTAGCTATTATACACGACAGAAACATGAATATGACAGTTTAAATACTTGAAAACGGTGTTTTGTATGCTTTTGCATGCTTAAAACAGCATTTTTATCTTGCTTTCACCAACATTAGTTATTATACAGGACAGAAACATGAATATGACAGTTTAAATACTTGGAAACGGTGTTTGGTATGCTTTTGCATGCTTAAAACAGCATTTAAATCTTGCTTTCACCAACATTAGTTATTGTTTTATTGTAAACCACTGATGTGGAATTGAAACACTTATTTTTAACCTTTATGACGGTTTTATTTTTTATTTTTTCTGATTGTTTATAGCAACGTCATAACAATGTTTTTTATAATATAAAACAACTGATGATACATAACAACATAAAAATATATGATAAGTGACAGTCATAGTGACAGTGACAGTTATAATGACAGTGACAATTATAATAACAGTGACAATTATAGTGACAGGCTTATACAAATGCTTGAACATGCCGCCCGCCTTGCGAGGTTATAGCCGAACAATAAGAATAATTATAAAGTAGATATTTAAATGAATATAAAATTACAATTAGTTAATTGGAAGAACACAAATTTTAGTTACTGCACGTTTGATAATACTTGAAGAAGTTTGAATTGACACTACACGCGTTATGTCATCTTTGCCAGGATGAAGTTGAATAATTCTGCCTAGCTTCCAGTTGAGTGGAGGTTGGTTGTCCTCCTTGATAACAACCAATTTCCCTGGGCTTAAGTGATGCTCTGGATCTTGATGCCATTTGCAGCGCTGTTGTAGTTCTGAAAGATATTCTTTGGACCATCTCGTCCAGAAGTGTTGAACCAATTGCTGAACTCGTTGAAATCTTGATAATTGATTTTCAGCTGTATGGGTCATATCTGGATCAGGAACTGATGTTAATGACTTCCCGATTAAGAAATGTGCAGGAGTTAGTGAGTTGAGATCATTTGGGTCTGAAGATATCGGACACAACGGTCTTGAATTCAAGACTGCCTCTATTTGAGTTAACACAGTATAAAACTCTTCAAATATTAATGACGCGTCACTAAGAATTCGCATTAAATGTCGTTTGACACTTTTTATCCCAGCCTCCCAGAAACCACCGAAATGAGGTGAGTTTGGTGGTATAAAATGCCATTGAATGCCATCATTGATTAAAGTTGATTCAATTTTATTTTTAATTTCTACATTTTTTAGAAATAAAAATAATTCTTTCAGATCAGAATTTGCTTTGCTGAAATTAGTTGCATTATCAGAATAAAGGTTAAGAGGTTTACCTCGTCGAGAGCAAAATCTACGTAAAGCTGCAATAAATGTTTCTGCTGAGAGATCAGAAACTAATTCCAAATGAATAGCTCTAGTAGAGAAACAAATGAATAAGCAAATATATGACTTTAAAATTTTAAATCCGCGGGATTTCTTGTCTTTAATTAAGAATGGACCAGCATAATCTAAACCACAATTATAAAATGGATGTGCTTGTGTGATACGAGTTTTTGGCAAATTACCCATTTTTGGATGATAACCTTTTGGACAGGTTCTAAAACAAATTATACAATCGTGTATTATTTTTCGAATTAATGTTCTACCAGAAATTGGCCAAAATGTTTCTCGAATAGAACTTAACAAAGCTTGAGGCCCACAATGCAATAACTTGACATGTTCATGTCTCAGAATTAATTTTGTAAGTGTGTGTTTTGAAGGTAATAAAACATGATGTTTCTTTTGATATTTGTAATTTGAATTTTGCAATCTTCCACCTACTCTTATTAACTCAAATTCGTCGATAAACGGATTTAATCTTAATAAAGAACTCTTTGCATTAACAATTGAATTAATTTTTAAATCATGTATTTCCTGCTTAAATGATTCCTGTTGTGCTATTTTTACTAATAAAAAAAGCGCATTCTGCAATTCCTTTGTTTTTAGTAATCCTGATTCCCGTTCACTACTGTGTTTCCTTGCATTTGATATAAATCGATAACAATAAGCTACAACTCTTTGCAATTTTAACAAAGATGAATATTTTGTAAACAAATAAAATTCATTGATTACTGCATTAAGAACCTTGTATTCAGATCGTAATTCAAAGTCATATATATTTTTCTCATTGGAAACATACCACTGAGGCCATTTATTAATATCTTTCATTAGAAAATTTGGCCCAAACCACCACAATGTTGTGCTTATTAATTTTTCAGCAGTTATTCCTCTGGAAATTAAATCAGCTGGGTTTTTAGAGGAATTAACATGTCTCCACTGGATGATTTCAGTCAAATTCTGAATTTCAGATACTCTGTTTGCTACAAATGTTTTCCAATGATTTGATGGTGCATTTATCCAATGAAGGACAATTGTAGAATCACACCAATAATATTGATCATAAATTTCAAGTTGAATTGATTCTCGTACCCTTTTTGCTAAACGAGAAAGTAGAACTGCGCCACATAGTTCTAGTCTTGGTAATGTTGTATTTTTAAGCGGAGCTACTCTCGATTTCGCACATACTAATTTTACGTTTACTTCATTCACTGCATTTATTGTTCTAAGATAAATACATGCACCGTAAGCGGATTCCGATGCATCGCAAAATCCATGGAATTCGAATTTGACTGGATTTGAACATGTGATATGTCTCGGTATTTTGAGTTCATTTATTAACCCTAATTGCGATCTGAAATGAACCCACTCTGTGTAAATTGAACCTTGTACAGATTCGTCCCATGAAGTTTTCAACTTCCATAATTTTTGCATAATTATTTTGGCGACTACTGTAATTGGACCTATTAAACCTAACGGATCGTAAATTTGTGCGATATTAGACAATATTGTTCTTTTTGTCACAACTTGATTATCTTTCATCGCGACTGAATACTGAAATGTATCTTGCTCAGAATTCCACAAAATTCCTAACGTTTTCTGTACTGATTTATCACAAACATGAAAAACTGTATTTACCGCCTCGCACTCTGAACTAATTACTTCTAAAACTGATTTGCTATTAGAAGTCCACTTGCGTAATTCAAATTGAGCTGATTTAAGAATTTCTACCACGTCTTTATGTATTTTAAGTACTTCATCAATTGTATTACCGCCAGTTAACAAATCGTCAACGTAAAAATCGCGTTTGATTATTGAACTCGCCTTTGGGGAATTAATTTCATTATCTAATGACAACTGACGCAAACATCTAGTAGCTAAATACGGTGCAGAAGCTGTTCCATACGTGACTGTATTTAACTGAAAACATTCTAGTGATTCTGATAAACTTTCACGCCACAAAATAAGTTGCAAATTTCGTTGTGATTCATGTATAAGTATCTGACGATACATTTTTGTTACATCTGCTGTGATTACAATTGCATGTTTACGAAATCTTATAAGTATTGAAAACAAATCATCTTGAACTGATGGACCAATTAGCTGAAGATCATTTAAAGAAACGCCTGATTTACTTTTACAGGAGCCATCAAATACGACGCGTAGTTTTGTTGTTAAACTATCATTGCGAATAACAGCATGATGAGGAAAATAATAACATAATTGATCTTTTAATTGGGTTTCATTAATTTTAGTCATATGATTTAACATTTGATATTCTTTCATAAATTGAACATACTGATTTTTTAAATATGCGTTTTTATTCAGTTTCTTTTCAATTGCATAAAAACCTTTAAGTGCTATTTCTCTCGAATCTCCTAAAGTATTTAATTCTTTAATTGGCATTTTAACAATAAATCTGCCGTCAAAATTTCTAGTTGTATTTTTTATAAAATCATCTTCACATTTTTGTTGTTCATGTGAATAATTATTAATTGGTATATTACATTCATTCTCCAATTCCCAAAATTTTGCAATTTGATTTTGTAAATCAATATCTTGACTAATATTTGTTATTTTAGAAATGTTACATCGAATTGTGGATTGTGGTAATGATATCGGACCAGAAACTATCCAGCCAAATAACGTTTTTTGTAATATTGGATTATTTTTCCCTAAACTTATTTGTCCAACACACAATAATTCATAAAATACAGAAGCACCTAATAGCATGTCTATTTTATTTGTTTTATTAAAAGTAGGGTCTGCTAATTGGATATTTGCAGGTATGTTAAGATTAGAAACATCAAATGAAATTGATGGCAAATTACCAGTAATATCTGGTAACACTAGACATGTTATCATTTTATTAAATGCATTTTGGTTTGAATTTATTTTAATATGTATTTTATGTTTAATATCTGATTTAACATGATTTATACCAGTAATTGATACAATAGCTTGAGACATTGTTAAATGTAATTTATTACATAAGTCATATGTGACAAAATTAGATTGTGAACCTGTGTCCAATAATGCCCTACAAATATGTTGGTTGCCAAATTTATCATGGACATTGATAAGAGTCGTACCTAAAAGAGTCTGAACTGTCTTATTAGAAACTAAATTGGCTGAAGTTACCTGAGTTGGAATTGAGTTTTCATTATTATTTTCTGAGACACTAATCTTTTTATTTATGTGAAGCAACGTATTATGATTTTGACTGCATTTTTTACATTTTCCTGCAGTGCACACACTACTCATATGATTGCCTTTCAAACAATTCAAACATAAGTGTAAACGTTTCACTTCTTTGATTCTTGTAAGCGGTGTTAAATTTAAAAACTTTTCACAATGAAATAATCCATGATCACCGTTACAAAATAAACAATTCTTTGCAGCAGTTGACAAATGTGCTTTAGAATTTTGAAAATCTAATTTTTGAGTTTTGTTCTTCAGTAAGATTGGAGATGGAGTTTCGTATTTGTTGTTATATACCGTTTCTAACAATTCACACCTTTCTTTTAAAAATCGACTAAAATCATCTGAAGTGGGTAATTCTGAACCAGGTTTATATGATTCCCACTCCCGACGCGTAACTGAATCTAATTTAGAAGCGATTAAATAAATAATAAGAGCATCCCATGTATCGGTTGGTAAACCTAAACTTTTTAAACAGCGTAAATGTTTTGTGAATGTATCAAACATGTTCCGTAGTGCAGTGTGGGACTCCTTTGTTATTGGAGAAATATTAAATAACGCTTTGATATGACTATTTACTATAATCCGTTTGTTTTCAAATCTTTCGCGTAATAATTTCCAAGCAATTGAATAATTTGCCGATGAAACTTCAAGCGAATGAATTGTTTGTGCTGCTTCATTCTTTAAACAAGATTTTAAATAATGAAATTTTTGAATGTCATTAAGTAATTGATTGTTGTTTATTAAAGAATTAAAAGTATCATAAAACTCTTGCCAATGTGCATAACTTCCACAAAATAGAGGTAAATTAATTGTTGGTAGTTTAACTTGTGTTTTAAATAAATCAAAATTAGCATTTCCGTTATTTACATTGGAATTTGCTTTATCATTTTCTGGTTGTTCTTGAGCTACTGATCTAGATAAATTGATTATTTTATTTGACGCTGAAACTAATTCATAATATTGAATTTCAAATAATTCGCGCTCTTCAGCTTGTTGCAAATCATTGTCTGTAATTACCTCGATTTCTGATTGAACTTTATCAAATTGATTCCATAATTCATTCAACTTTAATAATCTTTCTTGCACTTGAATAACATCTATACCGTCTGGTTTACTTATGTAATTTTTAATTCTAGTAATTTGTGATTTTATTACACCGCGTTTTATAATTAAATCTTTACTTTCTGCCATTATAGAAATTAATTTTACAACGTGACTGTGTTAACACAAAGTAAATAAATAGAGACAGAATATGAATATACTTAGACCGCTGATTGCCTCTTGAATTCGACTGCGTGATGACTGCTTCACTTCTTGTATGTGAAACGTATGCTGGGCTGAAGTCTGATGTGACCCCCAAATACGATCACAAATTCTTCTTTCTTATTTTCTAAGCTGGTGCATTAACTGGCTGCATGAGCTTCTTTCTTGATATTGATGTTTGTTTTGTAGACTTGAGTAATTAATTTTTCTCAACGTTTCGATGCGTTGCTTGAGTAGTTAATGATTTTTTGATTGAATTGCACTACGATGACTGTATATCCGGCTCGAAGGACCAATGTTTTATTGTAAACCACTGATGTGGAATTGAAACACTTATTTTTAACCTTTATGACGGTTTTATTTTTTATTTTTTCTGATTGTTTATCGCAACGTCATAACAATGTTTTTTATAATATAAAACAACTGATGATACATAACAACATAAAAATATATGATAAGTGACAGTCATAGTGACAGTGACAGTTATAATGACAGTGACAATTATAATAACAGTGACAATTATAGTGACAGGCTTATACAAATGCTTGAACAGTTATTATACAGGACAAAAACATGAATATGACAATTTAAATACTTGAAAACAGCATTTTGTATGTTTTTACAAGCTGAAAACAGCTATTTTATCTTGATTTTGCAAACATAAGCCATTACACACGACATATACATGAATATGACAGTTTAAATACTTGAAAACGGTGTTTTGTATGTTTTTAGGAGCTGATAACATCTATTTTATCTTGATTTTGCAAACATAAGCCATTACACACGACATATACATGAATATGACAGTTTAAATACTTGAAAAAGGTGTTTTGTATGCTTTTGCATGCTTATAACAGCATTTTTATCTTGCTTTCACCAACATTACCAATTATATACGACAGAAACATGAATATGACAGTTTAAATACTTGAAAACAGCATTTTGTATGTTTTTGCAAGCTGAAAACAACTATTTTATCTTGATTTTGCAAACATAAGTCATTACACACGACATATACATGAATATGGCAGTTGAAATACTTGAAAACGGTGTTTTGTATGCTTTTGCATGCTTAAAACAGCATTTTTATATTGCTTCCACCAACATTACCTATTATACACGAGAGAAACATGAATATGACAATTAAAATACTTGAAAACAGTATTTTGTATGTTTTTACAAGCTGAAAACAGCTATTTTATCTTGATTTTGCAAACATAAGCCATTACACACGACATATACATGAATATGACAGTTTAAATACTTGAAAACGGTGTTTTGTATGTTTTTGGGAGCTGATAACATCTATTTTATCTTGATTTTGCAAACATAAGCCATTAAACACGACATATACATGAATATGACAGTTTAAATACTTGAAAACGGTGTTTTGTATGCTTTTGCATGCTTAAAACAGCATTTTTATCTTGCATCCACCAACATTAACTATTATACACGACAGAAACATGAATATGACAATTTAAATACTTGAAAACAGAATTTTGTATGTTTTTACAAGCTGATAACATCTATTTTATCTTGATTTTGCAAACATAAGCCATTACACACGACATATACATGAATATGACAGTTTAAATACTTAACAACGGTGTTTTGTATGCTTTTGCATGCTTAAAACAGCATTTTTATCTTGCTTTCACCAACATTAGCTATTATACACGACAGAAACATGAATATGACAGATTAAATACTTGAAAACAGTGTTTTGTATGCTTTTGCATGCTTAAAACAGCATTTTTATCTTGCTTTCACCAACATTAGTTATTATACACGACAGAAACATGAATATGACAGTTATATACTTGACAACGGTGTTTTGTATGCTTTTGCATGCTTAAAACAGCATTTTTATCTTGCTTTCACCAACATTAGCTATTATACACGACAGAAACATGAATATGACAGATTAAATACTTGAAAACAGCATTTTGTATGTTTTTGCAAGCTGATTACATCTATTTTATCTTGATTTTGCAAACATAAGCCATTACACACGACATATACATGAATATGACAGTTTAAATACTTGAAAACGGTGTTTTGTATGCTTTTGCATGCTTAAAACAGCATTTTTGTCTTGCTTTCACCAACATTAGTTATTATACAGGACAGAAACATGAATTTGACAGTTTAAATACTTGGAAACGGTGTTTGGTATGCTTTTGCATGCTTAAAACAGCATTTTAATCTTGCTTTCACCAACATTAGTTATTATACAGGACAATAAAATGAATATGACAATTTAAATACTTGAAAATAGCATTTTGTATGTTTTTACAAGCTGAAAACAGCTATTTTATCTTGATTTTGCAAACATAAGCCATTACACACGACATATACATGAATATGACAGTTTAAATACTTGAAAACGGTGTTTTGTATGCTTTTGCATGCTTATAACAGCATTTTTATCTTGCTTTCACCAACATTACCTATTATACACGACAGAAACATGAATATGACAGTTTAAATACTTGAAAACAGCATTTTGTATGTTTTTGCAAGCTGAAAACAACTATTTTATCTTGATTTTGCAAACATAAGCCATCACACACGACATATACATGAATATGGCAGTTTAAATACTTGAAAACGGTGTTTTGTTTGCTTTTGCATGCTTAAAACAGCTTTTTTATCTTGCTTCCACCAACATTACCTATTATACACGAGAGAAACATGAATATGACAATTAAAATACTTGAAAAGAGCATTTTGTATGTTTTTACAAGCTGAAAACAGCTATTTTATCTTGATTTTGCAAACATAAGCCATTACACACGACATATACATGAATGCTCCGTAGTAACGTGTCGGACTGTGGATCGTGAGATCCTCAGTTTGAATCCCACTGTTGACAGTTACAAATTTAAATTTACCCCTGTGGTTCCCCCTCCACTAACATCCTCGGGGGCTATGATTTGACGGCTGGTAACCGCACTTCATACGTAAAAAATATATCACTTACTGAGATCTGCGTAAGCAGAGTGCCACACCCGTAATGGGTAAAAGGCGTGATGATATATTTATTTATTTTTATATACATGAATATGACAGTTTAAATACTTGAAAACGGTGTTTTGTATGTTTTTGGGAGCTGATAACATCTATTTTATCTTGATTTTGCAAACATAAGCCATTAAACACGACATATACAAGAATATGACAGTTTAAATACTTGAAAACGGTGTTTTGTATGCTTTTGCATGCTTAAAACAGCATTTTTATCTTGCTTCCACCAACATTAGCTATTATACACGACAGAAACATGAATATGACAATTTAAATACTTGATAACAGAATTTTGTATGTTTTTACAAGCTGATAACATCTATTTTATCTTGATTTTGCAAACATAAGCCATTACATACGACATATACATGAATATGACAGTTTAAATACTTGAAAACTGTGTTTTGTATGCTTTTGCATGCTTAAAACAGCATTTTTATCTTGCTTTCACCAACATTAGCTATTATACACGACAGAAACATGAATATGACAGATTAAATACTTGAAAACGGTGTTTTGTATGCTTTTGCATGCTTAAAACAGCATTTTTATCTTGCTTTCACCAACATTAGCTATTATACACGACAGAAACATGAATATGACAGTTTAAATACTTGACAACGGTGTTTTGTATGCTTTTGCATGCTTAAAACAGCATTTTTATCTTGCTTTCACCAACATTAGCTATTATACACGACAGAAACTTGAATATGACAGATTAAATACTTGAAAACGGTGTTTTGTATGTTTTGCATGCTTAAAACAGCATTTTTATCTTGCTTTCACCAACATTAGTTATTATACACGACAGAAACATGATTATGACAGTTTAAATACTTGACAACGGTGTTCTGTATGCTTCTGCATGCTTAAAACAGCATTTTTATCTTGCTTTCACCAACATTAGCTATTATACACGACAGAAACATGAATATGACAGATTAAATACTTGAAAACAGCATTTTGTATGTTTTTGCAAGCTGATTACATCT
The DNA here is from genome assembly GCA_963942605.1 of Poecilus cupreus. Lineage (NCBI taxonomy): Eukaryota > Metazoa > Arthropoda > Insecta > Coleoptera > Carabidae > Poecilus > Poecilus cupreus. The sequence goes on from CAWWDY010002350.1 coordinate 57,728, forward strand.
ATTTTATCTTGATTTTGCAAACATAAGCCATTACACACGACATATACATGAATATGACAGTTTAAGTACTTAAAAACTGTGTTTTGTATGCTTAAAACAGCATTTTTATCTTGCTTTCACCAACATTAGCTATTATACACGACAGAAACATGAATAGGACAGTTTAAATACTTGAAAACGGTGTTTTGTATGCTTTTGCATGCTTAAAACAGCATTTTTATCTTGCTTTCACCAACATTAGCTATTATACACGACAGAAACATGAATATGACAGTTTAAATACTTGAAAACGGTGTTTTGTATGCTTTTGCATGCTTAAAACAGCATTTTTATCTTGCTTTCACCAACATTAGTTATTATACAGGACAGAAACATGAATATGACAGTTTAAATACTTGGAAACGGTGTTTGGTATGCTTTTGCATGCTTAACACAGCATTTTAATCTTGCTTTCACCAACATTAGTTATTATACAGGACAAAAACATGAATATGACAATTTAAATACTTGAAAACAGCATTTTGTATGTTTTTACAAGCTGAAAACAGCTATTTTATCTTGATTTTGCAAACATAAGCCATTACACACGACATATACATGAATATGACAGTTTAAATACTTGAAAACGGTGTTTTGTATGTTTTTAGGAGCTGATAACATCTATTTTATCTTGATTTTGCAAACATAAGCCATTACACACGACATATACATGAATATGACACTTTAAATACTTGAAAACGGTGTTTTGTATGCTTTTGCATGCTTATAACAGCATTTTTATCTTGCTTTCACCAACATTACCTATTACACACGACAGAAACATGAATATGACAGTTTAAATACTTGAAAACAGCATTTTGTATGTTTTTACAGCTGAAAACAACTATTTTATCTTGATTTTGCAAACATAAGCCATTACACACGACATATACATGAATATGGCAGTTTAAATACTTGAAAACGGTGTTTTGTATGCTTTTGCATGCTTAAAACAGCATTTTTATATTGCTTCCACCAACATTACCTATTATACACGAGAGAAACATGAATATGACAATTAGAATACTTGAAAACAGCATTTTGTATGTTTTTACAAGCTGAAAACAGCTATTTTATCTTGATTTTGCAAACATAAGCCATTACACACGACATATACAAGAATATGACAGTTTAAGTACTTAAAAACTGTGTTTTGTATGCTTTTGCATGCTTAAAACAGCATTTTTATCTTGCTTTCACCAACATTAGCTATTATACACGACAGAAACATGAATAGGACAGTTTAAATACTTGAAAACGGTGTTTTGTATGCTTTTGCATGCTTAAAACAGCATTTTTATCTTGCTTTCACCAACATTAGCTAATATGCACGACAGAAACATAAATATGACTGTTTAAATACTTGAAAACGGTGTTTTGTATGCTTTTGCATGCTTAAAACAGCATTTTTATCTTGCTTTCACCAACATTAGTTATTATACAGGACAGAAACATGAATATAACAGATTAAATACTTGGAAACGGTGTTTGGTATGCTTTTGCATGCTTAAAACAGCATTTTAATCTTGCTTTCACCAACATTAGTTATTATACAGGACAAAAACATGAATATGCCAATTTAAATACTTGAAAACAGCATTTTGTATGTTTTTACAAGCTGAAAACAGCTATTTTATCTTGATTTTGCAAACATAAGCCATTACACACGACATATACATGAATATGACAGTTTAAATACTTGAAAACGGTGTTTTGTATGTTTTTAGGAGCTGATAACATCTATTTTATCTTGATTTTGCAAACATAAGCCATTACACACGACATATACATGAATATGACAGTTTAAATACTTGAAAACGGTGTTTTGTATGCTTTTGCATGCTTAAAACAGCATTTTTATCTTGCTTTCACCAACATTAGCTATTATACACGACAGAAACATGAATATGACAGTTTAAATACTTGAAAACGGTGTTTTGTATGCTTTTGCATGCTTAAAACAGCATTTTTTTCTTGCTTTCACCAACGTTAGCTATTATACACGACAGAAACATGAATATGACAGATTAAATACTTGAAAACGGTGTTTTGTATGCTTTTGTATGCTTAAAACAGCATTTTTATCTTGCTTTCACCAACATTAGCTATTATACACGACAGAAACATGAATATGACAGATTAAATACTTGAAAACGGTGTTTTGTATGCTTTTGCATGCTTAAAACAGCATCTTTATCTTGCTTTCACCAACATTAGTTATTATACACGACAGAAACATGAATATGACAGTTTAAATACTTGACAACGGTGTTTTGTATGCTTTTGCATGCTTAAAACAGCATTTTTATCTTGCTTTCACCAACATTAGCTATTATACACGACAGAAACATGAATATGACAGATTAAATACTTGAAAACAGCATTTTGTATGTTCTTGCAAGCTGATTACATCTATTTTATCTTGATTTTGCAAACATAAGCCATTACACACGACATATACATGAATATGACAGTTTAAGTACTTAAAAACTGTGTTTTGTATGCTTTTGCATGCTTAAAACAGCATTTTTATCTTGCTTTCACCAACATTAGCTATTATACACGACAGAAACATGAATAGGACAGTTTAAATACTTGAAAACGGTGTTTTGTATGCTTTTGCATGCTTAAAACAGCATTTTTATCTTGCTTTCACCAACATTAGCTAATATGCACGACAGAAACATGAATATGACTGTTTAAATACTTGAAAACGGTGTTTTGTATGCTTTTGCATGCTTAAAACAGCATTTTTATCTTGCTTTTACCAACATTAGTTATTATACAGGACAGAAACATGAATATGACAGTTTAAATACTTGGAAACGGTATTTGGTATGCTTTTGCATGCTTAAAACAGCATTTTAATCTTGCTTTCACCAACATTAGTTATTATACAGGACAAAAACATGAATATGACAATTTAAATACTTGAAAACAGCATTTTGTATGTTTTTACAAGCTGAAAACAGCTATTTTATCTTGATTTTGCAAACATAAGCCATTACACACGACATATACATGAATATGACAGTTTAAATACTTGAAAACGGTGTTTTGTATGTTTTTAGGAGCTGATAACATCTATTTTATCTTGATTTTGCAAACATAAGCCATTACACACGACATATACATGAATATGACAGTTTAAATACTTGAAAACGGTGTTTTGTATGCTTTTGCATGCTTATAACAGCATTTTTATCTTGCTTTCACCAACATTACCTATTATACACGACAGAAACATGAATATGACAGTTTAAATACTTGAAAACAGCATTTTGTATGTTTTTGCAAGCTGAAAACAACTATTTTATCTTGATTTTGCAAACATAAGCCATTACACACGACATATACATGAATTTGGCAGTTTAAATACTTGAAAACGGTGTTTGTATGCTTTTGCATGCTTAAAACAGCATTTTTATCTTGCTTCCACCAACATTACCTATTATACACGACAGAAACATGAATATGACAATTAAAATACTTGAAAACAGCATTTTGTATGTTTTTACAAGCTGAAAACAGCTATTTTATCTTGATTTTGCAAACATAAGCCATTACACACGACATATACATGAATATGACAGTTTAAATACTTGAAAACTGTGTTTTGTATGTTTTTAGGAGCTGATAACATCTATTTTATCTTGATTTTGCAAACATAAGACATTACACACGACATATACATGAATATGACAGTTTAAATACTTGAAAACGGTGTTTTGTATGCTTTTGCATGCTTAAAACAGAATTTTTATCTTGCTTCCACCAACATTAGCTATTATACACGACAGAAACATGAATATGACAATTAAAATACTTGAAAACAGCATTTTGTATGTTTTTGCAAGCTAAAAACACCTATTTTATCTTGATTTTTCAAACATAAGCCATTACACACGACATATACATGAATATGACAGTTTAAATACTTGACAACGGTGTTTTGTATGCTTTTGCTTGCTTAAAACAGCATTTTTATCTTGCTTTCACCAACATTTGCTATTATACACGACAGAAACTTAAATATGACAGTTTAAATATTTGAAAACAGCATTTTGTATGTTTTTGCAAGCTAAAAACACCTATTTTATCTTGATTTTTCAAACATAAGCCATTACACACGACATATACATGAATATGACAGTTTAAATACTTGAAAACGGTGTTTTGTATGCTTTTGCATGCTTAAAACAGCATTTTTACCTTGCTTTCACCAACATTAGTCATTAGACATGACAGAAACATGAATATGACAGTTTAAATACTTGAAAACGGTGTTTGGTATGCTTTTGCATGCTTAAAACAGCAATTTTATCTTGCTTTTACCAACATTAGTTTTATACACGACAGAAACATGAATATGACAGTTTAAATACTTGAAAACAGCATTTTATATGTTTTTGGGAGCTGATAACATCTATTTTATCTTGATTTTGCAAACGTAAGCCATTACACACGACACATACATGAATATGACAGATTAAATACTTGAAAACGGTGTTTTGTATGCTTTTGCATGCTTAAAACAGCATTTTTATCTTGCTTTCACCAACATTAGTTATTATACAGGACAAAAACATGAATATGACAATTTAAATACTTGAAAACAGCATTTTGTATGTTTTTACAAGCTTAAAACAGCTATTTTATCTTGATTTTGCAAACATAAGCCATTACACACGACATATACATGAATATGACAGTTTAAATACTTGAGAACGGTGTTTTGTATGCTTTTGCATGCTTAAAACAGCATTTTTATGTTGCTTTCACCAACAATAGCTATTATCCACGACAGAAACATGAATATGACAGTTTAAATACTTGAAAACGGTGTTTTGTATGCTTTTGCATGCTTAAAACAGCATTTTTATCTTGCTTCCACCAACATTACCTATTATACACGACAGAAACATAAATATGACAGTTTAAATACTTGAAAACGGTGTTTTGTATGCTTTTGCATGCTTAAAACAGCATTTTTATCTTGCTTTCACCAACATTAGCTATTATACACGACAGAAACATGAATATGATAGTTTAAATACTTGACAACGGTGTTTTGTATGCTTTTGCTTGCTTAAAACAGCATTTTTATCTTGCTTTCACCAACATTTGCTATTATACACGACAGAAACTTAAATATGACAGTTTAAATATTTGAAAACAGCATTTTGTATGTTTTTGCAAGCTAAAAACACCTATTTTATCTTGATTTTTCAAACATAAGCCATTACACACGACATATACATGAATATGACAGTTTAAATACTTGAAAACGGTGTTTTGTATGCTTTTGCATGCTTAAAACAGCATTTTTACCTTGCTTTCACCAACATTAGTCATTAGACATGACAGAAACATGAATATGACAGTTTAAATACTTGAAAACGGTGTTTGGTATGCTTTTGCATGCTTAAAACAGCAATTTTATCTTGCTTTTACCAACATTAGTTTTATACACGACAGAAACATGAATATGACAGTTTAAATACTTGAAAACAGCATTTTATATGTTTTTGGGAGCTGATAACATCTATTTTATCTTGATTTTGCAAACGTAAGCCATTACACACGACACATACATGAATATGACAGATTAAATACTTGAAAACGGTGTTTTGTATGCTTTTGCATGCTTAAAACAGCATTTTTATCTTGCTTTCACCAACATTAGTTATTATACAGGACAAAAACATGAATATGACAATTTAAATACTTGAAAACAGCATTTTGTATGTTTTTACAAGCTTAAAACAGCTATTTTATCTTGATTTTGCAAACATAAGCCATTACACACGACATATACATGAATATGACAGTTTAAATACTTGAGAACGGTGTTTTGTATGCTTTTGCATGCTTAAAACAGCATTTTTATGTTGCTTTCACCAACAATAGCTATTATCCACGACAGAAACATGAATATGACAGTTTAAATACTTGAAAACGGTGTTTTGTATGCTTTTGCATGCTTAAAACAGCATTTTTATCTTGCTTTCACCAACATTAGCTATTATACACGACAGAAACATGAATATGACAGTTTAAATACTTTAAAACGGTGTTTTGTATGCTTTTGCATGCTTAGAACAGCATTTTTATCTTGCTTCCACCAACATTAGCTATTATACACGACAGAAACATGAATATGACAATTTAAATACTTGAAAACAGAATTTTGTATGTTTTTACAAGCTGAAAATAGCTATTTTATCTTGATTTTGCAAACATAAGCCTTTACACACGACATATACATGAATATGACAGATTAAGTACTTGAAAACTGTGTTTTGTATGCTTTTGCATGCTTAAAATAGCATTTTTATCTTGCTTTCACCAACATTAGCTATTATACACGACAGAAACATGAATATGACAGTTTAAATACTTGAGAACGGTGTTTTGTATGCTTTTGCATGCTTAAAACAGCATTTTATCTTGCTTTCACCAACATTAGCTATTATACACGACAGAAACATAAATATGACAGATTAAATACTTGAAAACAGCAATTTGTATGTTTTTGCAAGCTAAAAACAGATATTTTATCTTGATTTTGCAAACATAAGCCATTATACACGACATATACATGAATATGACTGTTTAAATACTTGAAAACGGTGTTTTGTATGTTTTTGGGAGCTGATAACATCTATTTTATCTTGATTTTGCAAACATAAGCCATTAAACACGACATATACATGAATATGACAGTTTAAATACTTGAAAACGGTGTTTTGTATGCTTTTGTATGCTTAAAACAGCATTTTTATCTTGCTTCCACCAACATTAGCTATTATACACGACAGAAACATGAATATGACAATTTAAATACTTGAAAACAGAATTTTGTATGTTTTTACAAGCTGATAACATCTATTTTATCTTGATTTTGCAAACATAAGCCATTACACACGACATATACATGAATATGACAGTTTAAATACTTGAAAACTGTGTTTTGTATGCTTTTGCATGCTTAAAACAGCATTTTTATCTTGCTTTCACCAACATTAGCTATTATACACGACAGAAACATGAATATAACAGTTTAAATACTTGACAACGGTGTTTTGTATGCTTTTGCATGCTTAAAACAGCATTTTTATCTTGCTTTCACCAACATTAGCTATTATACACGACAGAAACATGAATATGACAGATTAAATACTTGAAAACAGCATTTTGTATGTTTTTGCAAGCTGATTACATCTATTTTATCTTGATTTTGCAAACATAAGCCATTACACACGACATATACATGAATATGACAGATTAAGTACTTGAAAACTGTGTTTTGTATGCTTTTGCATGCTTAAATAGCATTTTTATCTTGCTTTCACCAACATTAGCTATTATACACGACAGAAACATGAATATGACAGTTTAAATACTTGAGAACGGTGTTTTGTATGCTTCTGCAGGCTTAAAACAGCATTTTTATCTTGCTTTCACCAACATTAGCTATTATACACGACAGAAACATAAATATGACAGATTAAATACTTGAAAACAGCAATTTGTATGTTTTTGCAAGCTAAAAACAGATATTTTATCTTGATTTTGCAAACATAAGCCATTACACACGACATATACATGAATATGACAGTTTAAATACTTGAAAACTGTGTTTTGTATGCTTTTGCATGCTTAAAATAGCATTTTTATCTTGCTTTCACCAACATTAGCTATTATACACGACAGAAACATGAATATGACAGTTTAAATACTTGACAACGGTGTTTTGTATGCTTTTGCATGCTTAAAACAGCATTTTTATCTTGCTTTCACCAACATTAGCTATTATACACGACAGAAACATGAGTATGACAGATTAAATACTTGAAAACAGCATTTTGTATGTTTTTGCAAGCTGATTACATCTATTTTATCTTGATTTTGCAAACATAAGCCATTACACACGACATATACATGAATATGACAGTTTAAGTACTTAAAAACTGTGTTTTGTATGCTTAAAACAGCATTTTTATCTTGCTTTCACCAACATTAGCTATTATACACGACAGAAACATGAATAGGACAGTTTAAATACTTGAAAACGGTGTTTTGTATGCTTTTGCATGTTTAAAACAGCATTTTTATCTTGCTTTCACCAACATTAGCTATTATACACGACAGTAACATGAATATGACAGTTTAAATACTTGAAAACGGTGTTTTGTATGCTTTTGCATGCTTAAAACAGCATTTTTATCTTGCTTTCACCAACATTAGTTATTATACAGGACAAACACATGAATATGACAATTTAAATACTTGAAAACAGCATTTTGTATGTTTTTACAAGCTGAAAACAGCTATTTTATCTTGATTTTGCAAACATAAGCATTACACACGACATATACATGAATATGGCAGTTTAAATACTTGAAAACGGTGTTTTGTATGCTTTTGCATGCTTAAAACAGCATTTTTATCTTGCTTCCACCAACATTACCTATTATACACGAGAGAAACATGAATATAAATAAATAAAATAAATAAATATATCATCACGCCTTTTACCCATTGCGGGTGTGGCACTCTGCTTACGCAGATCTCGGTAAGTGATATATTTTGGCGTATGAGATGCGGTTACCAGCCGTCAAGTCATAGCCCCAAAGTTGTTAGTGGAGGGGGAACCACAGGGGTAAATTTAAATTGGCAACTGTCGGAAGTGGGATTCGAACTGAGGATCTCGCGATCCACAGTCCGATACGTTGCCACTGAGCTATTTACCCCATATATGAATATGACAATTAAAATACTTGAAAACAGCATTTTGTATGTTTTTACAAGCTGAAAACAGCTATTTTATCTTGATTTTGCAAACATAAGCCATTACACACGACATATACATGAATTTGACAGTTTAAATACTTGAAAACTGTGTTTTGTATGCTTTTGCATGCTTAAAACAGCATTTTTATCTTGCTTTCACCAACATTAGCTATTATACACGACAGAAACATGAATATGACAGATTAAATACTTGAAAACGGTGTTTTGTATGCTTTTGCATGCTTAAAACAGCATTTTTATCTTGCTTTCACCAACATTAGCTATTATACACGACAGAAACATGAATATGACAGTTTAAATACTTGACAACGGTGTTTTGTATGCTTTTGCATGCTTAAAACAGCTTTTTTATCTTGCTTTCACCAACATTAGCTATTATACACGTCAGAAACATGAATATGACAGATTAAATACTTGAAAACGGTGTTTTGTATGTTTTGCATGCTTAAAACAGCATTTTTATCTTGCTTTCACCAACATTAGTTATTATACACGACAGAAACATGAATATGACAGTTTAAATACTTGACAACGGTGTTCTGTATGCTTCTGCATGCTTAAAACAGCATTTTTATCTTGCTTTCACCAACATTAGCTATTATTCACGACAGAAACATGAATATGACAGATTAAATACTTGAAAACAGCATTTTGTATGTTTTTGCAAGCTGATTACATCTATTTTATCTTGATTTTGCAAACATAAGCCATTACACACGACATATACATGAATATGACAGTTTAAGTACTTAAAAACTGTGTTTTGTATGCTTAAAACAGCATTTTTTATCTTGCTTTCACCAACATTAGCTATTATACACGACAGAAACATGAATAGGACAGTTTAAATACTTGAAAACGGTGTTTTGTATGCTTTTGCATGCTTAAAACAGAATTTTTATCTTGCTTTCACCAACATTAGCTATTATACACGACAGAAACATGAATATGACAGTT
>CAWWDY010002351.1:0-25852 GCA_963942605.1 Poecilus cupreus
ATACACGACAGAAACATGAATATGACAGTTTAAATACTTGAAAACAGCATTTTGTATGCTTTTGCATGCTTATAACAGCATTTTTATCTTGCTTTTACCAACATTAGCTATTATACACGACAGAAACATGAATATGACAGTTTAAATACTACAGAACGGTGTTTTGTATGCTTTTGCATGCTTAGAACAGCATTTTTATATTGCTTTCACCAACATTAGCTATTATACACGACAGAAACATGAATGTGACAGTTTAAATACTTGAAAACAGCATTTTGTATGTTTTTGCAAGCTGAAAAAAGCTATTTTATCTTGATTTTGCAAACATAAGCCATTACACACGACATATACATGAATATGAGGGTTTAAATACTTGAAAACGGTGTTTTGTTTGCTTTTGCATGCTTAAAACAGCATTTTTATCTTGCTTTTACCAACATTAGCTATTATACACGACAGAAACATGAATATGACAGTTTAAATACTTGAAAACGTTGTTTTGTATGCTTTTGCATGCTTATAACAGAATTTTTATCTTGCTTTTACCAACATTAGCTATTATACACGACAGAAACATGAATATGACAATTTAAATACTTGAAAACGGTGTTTTGTATGCTTTTGCATGCTTAAAACAGCATTTTTATATTGCTTTCACCAACATTAGCTATTATGCACGACAGAAACATGAATATGACACTTTAAATACTTGAAAACGGTGTTTTGTATGTTTTTGCAAGCTGAAAACAGCTATTTTATCTTGATTTTGCAAACATAAGCCATTACACACGACATATACATAAATATGACAGTTTAAATACTTGAAAACGGTGTTTTGTATGCTTTTGCAAGCTTAAAACAGCATTTTTGTCTTACTTTCACCAACATTAGCTATTATACACGACAGAAACATGAATATGACAGTTTAAATACTTGAAAACAACATTTTGTATGTTTTTGCAAGCTGAAAACAGCTATTTTATCTTGATTTTGCAAACATAAGCTATTACACACGACGTATACATGAATATGACAGTTTAAATACTTGAAAACGGTGTTTTGTATGCTTTTGCATGCTTAAAACAGCATTTTTATCTTGCTTTCACCAGGATTAGCTAATATACACGACAAAAACATGAATATGACAGTTTAAATACTTGAAAACGGTGTTTTGTATGCTTTTGCATGCTTAAAACCGCATTTTTATCTTGCTTTCACCAACATTAGCTATTATACACGACAGAAACATGAATATGACACTTTAAATACTTGAAAACGGTGTTTTGTATGTTTTTGCAAGCTGAAAACAGCTATTTTATCTTGATTTTGCAAACATAAGCCATTACACACGACATATACATGAATATGACAGTTTAAATACTTGAAAACGGTGTTTTGTATGCTTTTGCATGCTTAAAACAGCATTTTTATCTTTCTTTCACCAACATTTGCTATTATACACGACAGAAACATGAATATGACAGTTTAAATACTTGAAAACAGCATTTTGTATGTTTTTGCAAGCTGAAAACAGCTATTTTATCTTGATTTTGTAAACATAAACCATTACACACGACATATACATGAATATGACAGTTTAAATACTTGAAAACGGTGTTTTGTATGCTTTTGCATGCTTAAAACAGCATTTTTATCTTGCTTTCACCAACATTAGCTATTATACACGACAGAAACATGAATATGACAGTTTAAATACTTGAAAACGGTGTTTTGTATGTTTTTGCATGCTTAAAACACCATTTTTATCTTGCTTTCACCAACATTAGCTATTATACACGACAGAAACATGAATATGACAGTTTAAATACTTGAAAACAACATTTTGTATGTTTTTGCAAGCTGAAAACAGCTATTTTATCTTGATTTTGCAAACATAAGCTATTACACACGACGTATACATGAATATGACAGTTTAAATACTTGAAAACGGTGTTTTGTATGCTTTTGCATGCTTAAAACAGCATTTTTATCTTGCTTTCACCAACATTAGCTATTATACACGACATAAACATGAATATGACGGTTTACTTGAAAACAACATTTTGTATGTTTTTGCAAGCTGAAAACAGCTATTTTATCTTGATTTTGCAAACATAAGCTATTACACACGACGTATACATGAATATGACAGTTTAAATACTTGAAAACGGTGTTTTGTATGCTTTTGCATGCTTAAAACAGCATTTTTATCTTGCTTTCACCAAGATTAGCTAATATACACAACAGAAACATGAATATGACAGTTTAAATACTTGAAAACGGTGTTTTGTATGCTTTTGCATGCTTAAAACAGCATTTTTATCTTGCTTTCAACAACAATAGCTATTATACACGACAGAAACATAAATATGACAATTTAAATACTTGAAAACGGTGTTTTGTATGCTTTTGCATGCATAAAACAGCATTTTTATATTGCTTTCACCAACATTAGCTATTATACACGACAGAAACATGAATATGACACTTTAAATACTTGAAAACGGTGTTTTGTATGCTTTTGCATGCTTAAAACAGCATTTTTATCTATCTTTCACCAACATTTGCTATTATACACGACAGAAACATGAATATGACAGTTTAAATACTTGAAAACAGCATTTTGTATGTTTTTGCAAGCTGAAAACAGCTATTTTATCTTGATTTTGTAAACATAAACCATTACACACGACATATACATGAATATGACAGTTTAAATACTTGAAAACGGTGTTTTGTATGCTTTTGCATGCTTAAAACAGCTTTTTTATCTTGCTTTCACCAACATTAGCTATTATACACGACAGAAACATGAATATGACAGTTTAAATACTTGAAAACGGTGTTTTGTATGTTTTTGCATGCTTAAAACACCATTTTTATCTTGCTTTCACAAACATTAGCTATTATATACGACAGAAACATGAATATGACAGTTTAAATACTTAAAAACAACATTTTGTATGTTTTTGCAAGCTGAAAACAGCTATTTTATCTTGATTTTGCAAACATAAGCTATTACACACGACGTATACATGAATATGACAGTTTAAATACTTGAAAACGGTGTTTTGTATGCTTTTGCATGCTTAAAACAGCATTTTTATCTTGCTTTCACCAACATTAGCTATTATACGCGACATAAACATGAATATGACAGTTTAAATACTTGAAAACAACATTTTGTATGTTTTTGCAAGCTGAAAACAGCTATTTTATCTTGATTTTGCAAACATAAGCTATTACACACGACGTATACATGAATATGACAGTTTAAATACTTGAAAACGGTGTTTTGTATGCTTTTGCATGATTAAAACAGCATTTTTATCTTGCTTTTACCAAGATTAGCTAATACTAGCGTCGACCCCGCCTACGGCGGGGGTCTCAGCTAGGGCTCCGCAATCTCTGAAAATCTCACAAAATTTATGTATATAATAATATAATATGCGAAAGGTGATTAGTACTGTATAGCGGTTCGACCTAATTCGCAGGTCGAATGCCTACGCTCCTCGACCTTGAGGAAAATTTCAACTTAATTTAGGGTCCAACTAAAAGTATGGGATAATAGTGCTTTGTTAATATCTCATATGAGATCATGCAATTGATGAAGAAAGGTCATCACTTCGTTGCTCCCTTTCATTTAACTAAATTGGCGAAGAAAGCTCGTCACTTCGTTCCTCGCTTTCATGACATTAACATTGACGAATATCGTCACTTTGTTCTTCGCTTCCATGTCACTATGAGAATTTGCGTGTCTCCCATATTTTTCATTGCGGGAAGTTGTGTGTCTCCCATGTTTTTCATTGAGAGAAGTTATGTGTTTCCCATTGATGGAAGTTTTGTGTTTACCACTGAAGAAAATTGCGTATTTTACCTTTATGGAAAGTTGAGTGATTTTCAAAGAAGGAAGTTGTGTGTTTTCTATCGAAGGAATTTGTGTATATTGCATTGAGAAAAGTTATGTGTTTACCATGGTAAAAAGTTGTATGTTTTCCATTGAGGGAAGTTGTGCGTTTTCCATTAAGGGAAGTTATGTGTTTTCCATTGAGGAAAGTTGTGTGATTAACACTAAAGAAAATTGCATATTGGAAATTTGAGTGAATTCCATAGAGGGAAGTTGCGTGTTTTTTATTGAATACCCTATAAGTTAGCTTTCTAGTAATTTCTACAAAAACAATTGCCGATGGCAATCATTTGTGATAATGAATGTTCTTCACTAACATTCCTCAACTTACTCATAACTATGAAACAAAAAAAAAATACAATTGCCGATCGTAACGATTTTCGAGACATTTCTATTGATACCCTATAAATGATTAAAAAAAAAAAAAATAATCAAACACAATTTACATTAATATTTGATCATGTAATAAAGACTTCTGTCAATCTGCCACTTCTATTGTCATCTAGTCATTTTAAAAGTATCTACAGTCAATAATAATTTGCATCCTACATTAGCTTAATATTTCGCGGTTTTACTTTATTTTACTAAATTTAATCGTGTAACACCCACTTTTCTCAGGACGTCAATATACAATCAGAGTCAAAAATTTTTTTCGACATTTTTTAAATTTTTTAAATTAACGTTTCAAAAATTTGCAAAATATCAAACACGTTTGTTCTATTATTCTAAATACAGATAAATTTACAAAACTTCTGCAACTTGTCTACAATTAATGTAATTTATATTTCAAATTTAAAACTGAACTGTCAAAACTGATAAGTTGTCATAGATGTTCATCTTAAAAATATCACGGCCACCACACTCTAAGTTGATTTTGGCCCAAAAATGCCTGTTTTTTCAAGTTTTCTTGCACATCATGTATAGGAAAAATATGAATTCATAAAAAGCACGCAGTACTAATCAAACTCTACATTTCTGTGAAAGTTTCATTCAAATCCGTCAAACCGTCTAGGCCCTAGGCTCGAACGAAATTCGTGATGAATCTATATATATATATATATATATATATATATATATATATATATATATATATATATATATATATAGGCACCGAATTAGCCAAAATAGTATATGGACTAGCGGTCCGACCTGCTTCGCAGGTCTGACCCCTAGGCTCCGCGACACTAAAGAAGATAGCAGTCTCTTTGTTCCTCGTTTCCAAGTCAGTAAATTGGCGAAGAAAACACGTCACTTCGTTCCTCGCTTTCATGTCAGTACAATGGCGAGGAAAGCTCGTCACTTCGTTCCTCGTTTTCATGTCAGTGTCTCTTAACTTCCCATCCCTAAAACAGTTCATTTAATATCCCTAAGTTAAGTTTCTAGTAATTTCCACAAAATCAATTGCTGATCGTAACTATTTGTGATAAAGAAGGTTCATCACTACTTTTTCCAACTTTTTGAGCCTGAAACGTTACATTCAATACTTCACAAGCTAGGTTTAGGGAAATATTGATTTATAATAAAGATGGGTCATTACCAAGTTCCTCAATATTTCACTTCTAAAACATTTTACTTGGTACCCCGCCGGTCGCATATTAATGAATTTCAAAGAAAAATAATTGCCGATCGTAATTAGTTTGCGAAAAAAATTACAACAAACACAATTAATATATTTTCCGCGGATATTACCATTAATTTTTACCCCTGCAATAGATTTCAAGTGACATAATTTGGGTTAAAAATATTTCACTTCGACCTTTTATTTCGTTAACCAATAATTGATTTTTAAAAGAAATTTAAATTAAACACAACTTGCATTGTATATTTGATCATATAATAAAGATTTTTGTCAATCTGATAATGCTATTGTCTTCTTCGTAATTTAAAAATACAGGCAATAACGATGTGTAATAATTAGCACTCCACATGGTCGACAAATTTGCAGATATACATTATTTTTACTAAATATAATGGTGTAATACCGACTTTACTTAACCTAACGTCAAAGTAGAATCCAAAGAAATTTTAACGGAAATTTTTTTCCTTTTTAATTTCGTGGTTTTTTAAATTATTATAAAATTTGATCGTGTAATACCAACCTTATCCAGTCTTACCTTTGCTTGTCAGTTAGACTTCAAAGTATAACCGAACCGAAAAAATTAAAATTTCTCTATTCAAGATTCTCATTCTCAAATACTATATTTTTCTGATGTCTTTTATGAAAACATTTCTTATATTATCATTTGTCCCGTCTATTTGACACCTTTCTTTGGATACCCAAAAAGTGATTTTTAAAAGAGATTTAAATCAAACACAACTTAATTAATATTTGATCATGTAATAAAGACTTTTGTCATTCTGACATTTCTATTGTCTTCTTGATAATTAAAAATATTTTCAATAATAATGTACAATAATTTGCATTCTCCTTTGCCGACAAATTTGGCGGATTTATTTTATTATTACTAAATCTGATCGTGTAATACCAACTTTATTTAGTCTAACATCCAGTAAAATCAAATAAAAAAAAATCTGATGTTCCCAACACATAACCTCCGCCCAATACTACTCTTAAACGGTACAAAATAGTATTTGATAGCGGTCCGATCTGCTACGCAGGTCTGCCCCCTAGGCTCCGCGTCACTGAAGAAGATTTCAACTGAAAAAATAAATTGAGAAGTCTTAAATAACTTCCAATTTATACCAAACAATTGGCGAAGCAAGCTCGTCACTACGTTCCTCGCTTCCATGTCAGTGCATCGGCGAAGCAAGCTCGTCACTATGTTCTTGCTTTTATGTTACTACTTTGGCACTTTAGTTTAAATCTATTCCGTGAAATATTTAATTCAATACCATATACGTTGGGATTTAATTAACATTTATAAAAAAATAATTGACGATTTACCAAAATAACGTTTTGACCCTTGAGTTGAAATGAGATTTTTAATTTGATACCAAACACGGTTGGATTTAACTAATATTTATAAAAAACAATTGACAATCGTCCAAAACAACTTTTTGACACTTGAATCCGAATCTCCTCCGCAAAACCTTTAATTTGATACCAAACACGGTAGGATTTAAATAATATTTATAAAAAACAATTGACGATCGTCCAAAACAACTTTTTGACACTTGAGTCCAAATCTCCTCCGCGAGACCTTTAATTTGATACCAAACACGGTAGGATTTAAATAATATTTATAAAAAACAATTGGCAATCGTCCAAAACAACTTTTTGACACTTGAGTCCAAATCTCCTCCGCGAGACCTTTAATTTGATATTAAACACGGTAGGATTTAAATAATATTTATAAAAAACAATTGGCAATCGTCCAAAACAACTTTTTGACACTTGAGTTCAAATCTTCTCTGCGAGACCTTTTATTCAATACCAAACACGGTAGAATTTAAATAATATTTATAAAAAACAATTGACAATCGTCCAAAACAACTTTTTGACACTTGAGTTCAAATCTTCTCTGCGAGACCTTTTATTAAATACCAAACACGGTAGGATTTAAATAATTTTTATAGAAAACAATTGACAATCGTCCAAAACAACTTTTTGACACTTGAGTTCAAATCTTCTCTGCGAGATCTTTTATTCAATACCAAACACGGTAGGATTTAAATAATATTTATAAAAAACAATTGACAATCGTCCAAAACAACTTTTTGATACTTGATTTCAAATCTCCTCTGCGAGACCTTTAATTCAATACCAAACACGGTTTTTATATAATATTTATAGAAAACAATTGACAATCGTCCAAAACAACTTTTTGATAATTGCGTTCAAATCTCCTCTGTGAGACCTTTTATTCCATACCAAACACGGTAGGATTTAAATAACATTTAAAAAAGCAATAGACAATCGTCCTCTTTATGACACTTTATTTTAAATCTCTAACGTGAATCTTTTAATTTAGTACCAAACACGGCAGGATTAGAAATAAAAACTGATGATAAAAAAAAATTATTCTGAAATTGATTATAAATATTTAAAACGAACTTTTTATATTAGAAAAGTATTGAACTTATTTAAATTTTACCGCCTAAAATACTTAGAAGCATCGAGGTTGTCGAGCAGAGACACCTGTTGTATTATTTGAGAAGGAAAAGAAACCATATATAAAGTGGAAAATAATTTTCAACTTCTTTGTGTTGGATAAGAAATTATCATTTGAATTTTACCGCCTAAAATCCTTAAAAGAATCGAAGTTGACGAACACAGACATCTGTCATATTAATTTTAAATTTGAAAAAAATATAAAAAAAATATCACATTTAAAAAATTTACAAATTAGTAAATATGTTTGCTCTTTTATTCTAAGCACATATAAATTTACAAAACTTTTTCATTTGATCCAGAATTAATTCAATTTATACTTACAGTTTCAAACAGATATGTCAAAAATGACAGGATGAACACAAATTCGTGAAAAGTGACAGCTACAATTTTAATTTTTCAAATTCACTTTTAATATATTTACATTATAGTACACATGTTCAATCATTTATTTTAAACACAGATAAATTTGCAAAACATCTTCAACTTGTCTAGAATTAATGTAATTTTTACTCAAAATTTGAAACAGATCTGTCATATATGTCAAATTGAACAAAAATTTGTGAAAAGTTACAACTACAATCAACAAAGTACACTTTCGTAGCAACCCGAGGCCCCCCTTGATTGAAAAATTTAATGTCTTTCGCATTTAATATTTCGCACATCATGTGTAAGAAAAATATGAGACACGCAAAAGGCACTGTTCCACAGGGACCTTTAACACGCAAAAAAAGTTTCACCCGAATACATCAAACCGTCTAGGCTGTAGGCGATTCCGATGGCCGTTGTTAGATTGGCTAATCTATAGAGTGACAGTTCAGACCCACGCCGATTAGTATATAGGACTAGCGGTCCGACCTGCTTCGCAGGTCTGACCCCTAGGCTCCGCGACACTAAAGAAGATAGCAGTCTCTTTGTTCCTCGCTTCCAAGACAGTAATTGGCGAAGAAAACACATCACTTCATTCCTCGCTTTCATGTCAGTACAATGGCGAGGAAAGCTCGTCACTTCGTTCCTCGCTTTCATGTCAGTGTCTCTTAACTTCCCATCCCTAAAACAGTTCATTTAATATCCCTAAGATAAGTTTCTAGTAATTTCCACAAAAGCAATTGCTGATCGTAATTATTTGTGATAAAGAAGGTTCATCACTACTTTTTCCAACTTTTTGAGCCTGAAACGTTACATTCAATACTTCACAAGCTAGCTTTAGATGGCTCAATATTTCACTTCTAAAACATTTTACTTGGTACCCCACAGGTCGCAAATATTCATGAATTGTAAGGAAAAATAATTGCCGATCAGAATCGGTTTGCGAAAAAAATTACAACAAACACAATTATTAAATTTTCCGTGGATACTCGTATTACCAAGACCAAGTGTTTGAATTTTTACCCTTGCAATAGATTTCAAGTGACTTAAAAAAAATGATTATCTGGGAACTCTTAAAACATTTTATTTCATACACCACAAGTTAGATACCTAAAAAAAAAAATTTAAGAATTTAAATTAAACACAAATTACATTAATATTTGATCATATAACAATTATTTTGCCAATCTGACATTCCTATTGTCTTCTTGGCAATTTAAAAATACCGCCAATAATAATGTATAATAATTTGCATTCCACATTGTCGACTTTACCTAATCTAACGTCAAAGTAGAATAAAATCGTGAAATTGTAATGGAATTTTTTTCATTTACATTTCGCGGTTTTTAAAATTTTTAGGTATAAAATTTGATCGTGTAATACCAACCAACCAGTCTTACGTTATCTTGTCAGTTACATTTCAAAGTACAATCAAAGCAAAAAAAATTTAACTTGTCTATTCAAGATTCTCATTTGATACCAAACATTATATTTTTGTGATGTTTTTTATGAAAATATTCGACAGCCGCCAATTTTTATATTATCATTTGTCCCGTCTATTCGACATCTTTTTTTGGATACCCAAAAAGTGATTTTAAAAAATAATTAAATCAAACACAACATAATTAATATTTGATCATGTGATAAATAATTTTGTCAATCTGATTTTTCTATTGGTAATTTTAAAATATCAATAATAATGTACAATAATTTGCATTCTCTTTTGTCTACAAATTTGACGGATTTACTTTATTATTACTAAATTTGATCGTGTAATACCAAAGTTACTTATTGTAAAGTCAAGTAAAATAAAAAAAAAAAGGTTGGAAACTTTTTTTTTCTCAAAATTTCATATTTTTATTTTATTTTTATTAAATTTGATTGTTACAAAGACTTCTCTAAATCTGACATTTCTATTATTATCTTGTCAATTTAAAAGAACCGTCAATAATAATATATAATAAATTGCACCCTACATTGTCGACAAATTTAATGCATTTACTTTATTTTTAATAAATTTGTCGTGTAATAGCGACTTTTCCTAGTTTAAAGTAAAAGTAGCATCAAAATGAAAATTTTTTATTGTACAACTGAAAATGTAGAAATATAAATTGATAGTCTTTAATAACTTCCAATTAATACCAAACAATTGGCGAAGCAAGCTCGTCACTACGTTTCTCGCTTTCATGTCAGTACATTGACGAAGAGAGCTCGTCACTTCGTTCCTCGCTTCCATGTCAGTGCATCGACGAAGCAAGCTCGTCACTACGTTCCTCGCTTCCATGTCAGTACATTGACGAAGAAAGCTCGTCACTTCGTTCCTCGCTTTCAAGTCAGTGCATGGGCAAAGCAAGCTCGTCACTTTGTTTCTCGCTTTTATGTTACTACTATTTGGCACTTCAATTTAAATCTCTTCCGTGAGATATTTAATTCAATACCAAACACGTAAGGATTTAAATAACATTTATTAAAAAACAATTGATGATTTACAAAAATACCTTTTTGACACTTGAGTTGAAATATCCTTCATGAGACTTTTAATTTGATACCAATCACGGTAGGATTTAAATAACATATATCTTCTTTGCGAGACCTTTTATTTAATACCAAACACGGTAGGATTTAAATAATTTTTATAGAAAACAATTGACAATCGTCCAAAACAATTTTTTGACACTTGAGTTCAAATCTACTCTGCGAGATCTTTAATTGAATACCAAACACGGTAGGAATTAAATAACATATATACAAAACAATTAACGATCGTCCAAAACAACTATTTGACACTTGAGTTCAAATCTCTTCCGCGAGACCTTTAATTTGATACCAAACACGGTAGGATTTAAATAATATTTATAAAAAACAATTGACAATCGTCCAAAATAACTTTTTGACACTTGAGTTCAAATCTCCTCCGCGAGACCTTTAATTTGATACCAAACACGGTAGGAATTAAATAACATATATACAAAACAATTAACGATCGTGCAAAACAACTTTTTGACACTTGAGTTCAAATCTCTTCCGCGAGACCTTTAATTTGATACCAAACACGGTAGGATTTAAATAATATTTATAAAAAACAATTGACAATCGTCCTAAATAACTTTTTGACACTTGAGTTAAAATCTTCTCTGCGAGACCTTTTATTTAATACCAAACACGGTAGGATTTAAATAATGTTTATAAAAAACAATTGACAATCGTCCAAAACAACTTTTTGACACTTAAGTTCAAATCTCCTCTGCGAGACCTTTAATTCAATACCAAACACGGTATGATTAAAATAATATTTATAGAAAACAATTGACAATTGTCCAAAATAACTTTTTGACACTTGAGTTCAAATCTCCTCTGTGAGACCTTTGATTCAATACCAAACACAGTAGGATTTGAATAATATTTGTAAAAAACAATTGACAATCGTCACTTTATTTTAAATCTCGTACGTGAAACTTTTAATTTAGTACTAACCACGGCAGTATTAGAAATGAAAAACAACTCATGATAAAAAAAATTATTCTGAAATTAAATAAATATTTAAAACGATCTTTTATATTAAATAAGTAATAAACTTATTTAAATTTTACCGCCTAAAATACTTGGAAGCATCAAGGTTGTCGAGCAGAGACATCTGTGTATTTTTTGACGCGGAAAAGAAACCATCTATGAAGTGAAAAATAATTTTCAACTTTTTTGTGTTAGATAAGAATTTGAATTTTACCGCCTAAAATCCTTAAAAGAATCATGGTTGACGAACAAAGACATCTGTCATATTTATTTTGAATTTGAAAAAAATATAAAAAAAAATTCACATTTAAAAAAATTACAAAATAGTAAACAATGTACGCACTATTATTCTAAACACAAATAAATTTGCCAAATTTATCTAACTTGTCTACAATTAAAGTAATGTATAATTAAAACTTCGAAGTGAACTGTCAAAAATGACAAGTTGTCATTCTTTTTTTCAAACAATTAAAGATAAAGTGTATTGACAGTTCACTTTGAAATTGTAAAAATAAATTACTTTATTTGTAGACAAGTTAGATAAGTATGGTAAATTTATTTCTGTTTAGAATAAATTAAAGTACATGTTTAATATTTTGTTAAATTTTTAAACATCAATTTAAAAATAACAAAATTAATTTCAGAGTGAACTGTCAATTCCCTTTATCTTTGAATTTTTAACAGTGGTAGCAACGCGTGTTTATTTAACATAAACTACACGGAATACGAGGCCCCCCTTGATGGAAAAATTTAATGTCTTTCGCATTTAATATTTCGCACATCATGTGTAAGAAAAATATGAGACATGCAAAAGGCACTGTTCCACAGGGACCTTTAACACCCAAAAAAAGTTTCACCTGAATACATCAAACCGTCTAGGCTGTAGGCGATTCCGATGGCCGTTGTTAGATTGGCTAAAATATAGAGTGGATATTGCCGAATAGTATATTGGATACACGACAGAAACATGAATATGACAGTTTAAATACTTGAAAACGGTGTTTTGTATGCTTTTGCATGCTTAAAACTGCATTTTTATCTTGCTTTCACCAACATTAGCTATTATACACGACAGAAACATGAATATGACAATTTAAATACTTGAAAACGGTGTTTTGTATGCTTTTGCATGCTTAAAACAGCATTTTTATATTGCTTTCACCAACATTAGCTATTATACACGACAGAAACATGAATATGACACTTTAAATACTTGAAAACGGTGTTTTGTATGTTTTTGCAAGCTGAAAACAGCTATTTTATCTTGATTTTGCAAACATAAGCCATTACACACGACATATACATGAATATGACAGTTTAAATACTTGAAAACGGTGTTTTGTATGCTTTTGCATTCTTAAAACAGCATTTTTATCTTTCTTTCACCAACATTTGCTATTATACACGACAGAAACATTAATATGACAGTTTAAATACTTGAAAACAGCATTTTGTATGTTTTTGCAAGCTGAAAACAGCTATTTTATCTTGATTTTGTAAACATAAACCATTACACACGACATATACATGAATATGACAGTTTAAATACTTGGAAACAGCATTTTGTATGTTTTTGCAAGCTGAAAACAGCTATTTTATTTTGATTTTGCAAACATAAGGCATTTCACACGACATATACATGAATATGACAGTTTATATACTTGAAAACGGTGTTTTGTATGCTTTTGCATGCTTAAAACAGCATTTTTATCTTGCTTTCACCAACATTAGCTATTATACACGACAGAAACATGAATATGACAGTTAAAATATTTAAAAACAGCATTTTGTATGTTTTTGCAAGCTAAAAACAGCTATTTTATCTAGATTTTGCAAACATAAGCCATTACACACGACATATACATGAAAATGACAGTTTAAATACTTGAAAACGGTGTTTTGTATGCTTTTGCATGCTTAAAACAGAACTTTTATCTTGCTTTCACCAACATTAGCTATTATACACTACAGAAACATAAATATGACAGTTTATATACTTGAAAACAGCATTTTGTATGTCTTTGCAAGCTGAAAACAGCTATTTTATCTTGAGTTTGCAAACATAAGCCATTACACACGACATATACATGAATATGACAGTATATATACTTGAAAACGGTGTTGTGTATGCTTTTGCATGCTTAAAACAGCATTTTTATCTTGCTTTCACCACCATTAGGTATTATACACGACAGAAACATGAATATGACAATTTAAATAGTTAAAAACAGCATTTTGTATGTTTTTGCAAGCTGAAAACAGCTATTTTATCTTGATTTTGCAAACATAAGCCATTACACACGACATATACATGAATATGACAGTTTAAATACTTGAAAACGGTTTTTTGTATGCTTTTGCATGCTTAAAACAGCATTTTTATCTTGCTTTCACCAACATTAGCTATTATACACGACAGAAACATGAATATGACAATTTAAATAGTTAAAAACAGCATTTTGTATGTTTTTGCAAGCTGAAAACAGCATTTTTATCTTACTTTCACCAACATTAGCTATTATACACGACAAAAACATGAATATGACAGTTTAAATACTTGAAAACAGCATTTTGTATGTTTTTGCAAACTGAAAACAGCTGTTTTATCTTGATTTTGAAAACATAAGCCATTACACACGACATATACATGAATATTACAGTTTAAATACTTGAAAACGGTGTTTTGTATGCTTTTGCATGCTTAAAACAGCATTTTTATCTTTCTTTCACAAACATTTGTTATTATACACGACAGAAACATGAATATGACAGTTTAAATACTTGGAAACAGCATTTTGTATGTTTTTGCAAGCTATTTTATCTTGAGTTTGCAAACATAAGCCATTACACACGACATATACATGAATATGACAGTATATATACTTTAAAACGGTGTTTTGTATGCTTTTGCATGCTTAAAACAGCATTTTTATCTTGCTTTCACCAACATTAGCTATTATACACGACAGAAACATGAATATGACAGTTTAAATACTTAAAAACAGCATTTTGTATGTTTTTGCAAGCTGAAAACAGCTATTTTATCTTGATTTTGCAAACATAAGTTATTACACACGACATATATATGAATATGACAGTTTAAATACTTGAAAACGGTTTTTTTTATGCTTTTGCATGCTTAAAACAGCATTTTTATCTTGCTTTCACCAACATTAGCTATTATACACGACAGAAACGTGAATATGACAGTTTAAATACTTGAAAACGGTGTTTTGTATGCTTTTTCATGCCTAATACAGCATTTTTATCTTGCTTTCACCAACATTAGCTATTATACACGACAGAAACATGAATATGACAGTTTAAATACTTGAAAACAGCATTTTGTATGTTTTTGCAAGCTGAAAACAGCAATTTTATCTTGATTTTGCAAACATAAGCCATTACACACGACATATACATGAATATGACAGTTTAAATACTACAGAACTGTGTTTTGTATGCTTTTGCATGCTTAGAACAGCATTTTTATATTGCTTTCACCAACATTAGCTATTATACACGACAGAAACATGAATATGGCAGTTAAAATACTTGAAAACAGCATTTTGTATGCTTTTGCATGCTTATAACAGCATTTATATCTTGCTTTTACCAAAATTAGCTTTTATACACGACAGAAACATGAATATGACAGTTTAAATACTACAGAACGGTGTTTTGTATGCTTTTGCATTCTTAGAACAGCATTTTTATATTGCGTTCACCAACATTAGCTATTATACAAGACAGAAACATGAATATGACAGTTTAAATACTTGAAAACAGCATTTTGTATGTTTTTGCAAGCTGAAAACATCTATTTTATCTTGATTTTGCAAACATAAGCCATTACACACGACATATACATGAATATGAGAGTTTAAATACTTGAAAACGGTGTTTTGTTTGCTTTTGCATGCTTAAAACAGCATTTTTATCTTGATTTTTAAAAAACATTAGCTATTATACAAGACAGAAACATAAATATGACAGTTTAAATACTTGAAAACGTTGTTTAGTATGCTTTTGCATGCTTATAACAGAATTTTTATCTTGCTTTCACCAACATTAGCTATTATACACGACAGAAACATGAATATGACAGTTTATATACTTGAAAACAGCATTTTGTATGTTTTTGCAAGCTGAAAACAGCTATTTCATCTTGATTTTTCAAACATAAGCTATTACACACGACATATACATGAATATGACAGTTTAAATACTTGAAAACGGTGTTTTGTATGCTTTTGCAAGCTTAAAACAGCATTTTTATCTTGCTTTCACAACATTAGCTATTATACACGACAGAAACATGAATATGACAGTTTAAATACTTAAAAACAGCATTTTGTATGTTTTTGCAAGCTGAAAACAGCTATTTTATCTTGATTTTGCAAACATAAGCCATTACACACGACATATACATGAATATGACAGTTTAAATACTTGAAAACGGTTTTTTGTATGCTTTTGCATGCTTAAAACAGCATTTTTATCTTGCTTTTACCAACATTAGCTATTATACACGACAGAAACATGAATATGACAATTTAAATATATAAAAACAGCATTTTGTATGTTTTTGCAAGCTGAAAACAGCATTTTTATCTTACCTTCACCAACATTAGCTATTATACACGACAAAAACATGAATATGACAGTTTAAATACTTGGAAACAGCATTTTGTATGTTTTTGCAAGCTGAAAACAGCTATTTTATCTTTATTTTGCAAACATAAAGCATTACACACGACATATACATGAATATGACAGTTTAAATACTTGGAAACAGCATTTTGTATGTTTTTGCAAGCTGAAAACAGCTATTTTATTTTGATTTTGCAAACATAAGGCATTTCACACGACATATACATGAATATGACAGTTTAAATACTTGAAAACGGTGTTTTGTATGCTTTTGCATGCTTAAAACAGCATTTTTATCTTGCTTTCACCAACATTAGCTATTATACACGACAGAAACATGAATATGACAGTTAAAATATTTGAAAACAGCATTTTGTATGTTTTTGCAAGCTAAAAACAGCTATTTTATCTAGATTTTGCAAACATAAGCCATTACACACGACATATACATGAAAATGACAGTTTAAATACTTGAAAACGGTGTTTTGTATGCTTTTGCATGCTTAAAACAGCATTTTTATCTTGCTTTTACTAACATTAGCTATTATGCACGGCAGAAACATGAATATGACAGTTT
Source organism: Poecilus cupreus (assembly GCA_963942605.1). NCBI lineage: Eukaryota > Metazoa > Arthropoda > Insecta > Coleoptera > Carabidae > Poecilus > Poecilus cupreus. The sequence goes on from CAWWDY010002351.1 coordinate 17,089, forward strand.
AAATACTTGAAAACGGTGTTTTGTATGCTTTTGCATGCTTAAAACAGAACTTTTATCTTGCTTTCACCAACATTAGCTATTATACACTACAGAAACATAAATATGACAGTTTATATACTTGAAAACAGCATTTTGCATGTTTTTGCAAGCTGAAAACAGCTATTTTATCTTGAGTTTGCAAACATAAGCCATTACACACGACATATACATGAATATGACAGTATATATACTTGAAAACGGTGTTTTGTATGCTTTTGCATGCTTAAAACAGCATTTTTATCTTGCTTTCACCAACATTAGCTATTATACATGACAGAAACATGAATATGACAGTTTAAATACTTAAAAACAGCATTTTGTATGTTTTTGCAAGCTGAAAACAGCTATTTTATCTTGATTTTGCAAACATAAGTTATTACACACGACATATATATGAATATGACAATTTAAATACTTGAAAACGGTTTTTTTTATGCTTTTGCATGCTTAAAACAGCATTTTTATCTTGCTTTCACCAACATTAGCTATTATACACGACAGAAACGTGAATATGACAGTTTAAATACTTGAAAACGGTGTTTTGTATGCTTTTTCATGCCTAATACAGCATTTTTATCTTGCTTTCACAACATTAGCTATTATACACGACAGAAACATGAATATGACAGTTTAAATACTTAAAAACAGCATTTTGTATGTTTTTGCAAGCTGAAAGCAGCTATTTTATCTTCATTTTGCAAACATAAGCCATTACACACGACATATACATAAATATGACAGTTTAAATACTTGAAAACGGTTTTTTGTATGCTTTTTCATGCTTAAAACAGCATTTTTATCTTGCTTTCACCAACATTAGCTATTATACACAACAGAAACATGAATATGACAATTTAAATAGTTAAAAACAGCATATTGTATGTTTTTGCAAGCTGAAAACAGCATTTTTATCTTACTTTCACCAACATTAGCTATTATACACGACAAAAACATGAATATGACAGTTTAAATACTTGAAAACAGCATTTTGTATGTTTTTGCAAGCTGAAAGCAGCTATTTTATCTTCATTTTGCAAACATAAGCCATTACACACGACATATACATGAATAATACAGTTTAAATACTTGAAAACGGTGTTTTGTATGCTTTTGCATGCTTAAAACAGCATTTTTATCTTTCTTACACCAACATTTGTTATTATACACGACAAAAACATGAATATGACAGTTTAAATACTTGGAAACAGCATTTTGTATGTTTTTGCAAGCTGAAAACAGCTATTTTATCTTTATTTTGCAAACATAAAGCATTACACACGACATATACATGAATATGACAGTTTAAATACTTGGAAACAGCATTTTGTATGTTTTTGCAAGCTGAAAACAGCTATTTTATTTTGATTTTGCAAACATAAGGCATTTCACACGACATATACATGAATATGACAGTTTAAATACTTGAAAACGGTGTTTTGTATGCTTTTGCATGCTTAAAACAGCATTTTTATCTTGCTTTCACCAACATTAGCTATTATACACGACAGAAACATGAATATGACAGTTAAAATATTTGAAAACAGCATTTTGTATGTTTTTGCAAGCTAAAAACAGCTATTTTATCTAGATTTTGCAAACATAAGCCATTACACACGACATATACATGAAAATGACAGTTTAAATACTTGAAAACGGTGTTTTGTATGCTTTTGCATGCTTAAAACAGCATTTTTATCTTGCTTTTACCAACTTTAGCTATTATGCACGGCAGAAACATGAATATGACAGTTTAAATACTTGAAAACGGTGTTTTGTATGCTTTTGCATGCTTAAAACAGAACTTTTATCTTGCTTTCACCAACATTAGCTATTATACACTACAGAAACATAAATATGACAGTTTATATACTTGAAAACAGCATTTTGCATGTTTTTGCAAGCTGAAAACAGCTATTTTATCTTGAGTTTGCAAACATAAGCCATTACACACGACATATACATGAATATGACAGTATATATACTTGAAAACGGTGTTTTGTATGCTTTTGCATGCTTAAAACAGCATTTTTATCTTGCTTTCACCAACATTAGCCATTATACACGACAGAAACGTGAATATGACAGTTTAAATACTTGAAAACGGTGTTTTGTATGCTTTTTCATGCCTAATACAGCATTTTTATCTTGCTTTCACCAACAATAGCTATTATACACGACAGAAACATGAATATGACAGTTTAAATACTACAGAACGGTGTTTTGTATGCTTTTGCATTCTTAGAACAGCATTTTTATATTGCGTTCACCAACATTAGCTATTATACAAGACAGAAACATGAATATGACAGTTTAAATACTTGAAAACAGCATTTTGTATGTTTTTGCAAGCTGAAAACAGCTATTTTATCTTGATTTTGCAAACATAAGACATTACACACGACATATACATGAATATGAGAGTTTAAATACTTGAAAACGGTGTTTTGTTTGCTTTTGCATGCTTAAAACAGCATTTTTATCTTGATTTTTCAAACATAAGCTATTACACACGACATATACATGAATATGACAGTTTAAATACTTGATAATGGTGTTTTGTATGCTTTTGCAAGCTTAAAACAGCATTTTTATCTTGCTTTCACAACATTAGCTATTATACACGACAGAAACATGAATATGACAGTTTAAATACTTAAAAACAGCATTTTGTATGTTTTTGCAAGCTGAAAACAGCTATTTTATCTTGATTTTGCAAACATAAGCCATTACACACGACATATACATGAATATGACAGTTTAAATACTTGAAAACGGTTTTTTGTATGCTTTTGCATGCTTAAAACAGCATTTTTATCTTGCTTTCACCAACATTAGCTATTATACACAACAGAAACATGAATATGACAATTTAAATAGTTAAAAACAGCATTTTGTATGTTTTTGCAAGCTGAAAACAGATATTTTATCTTGATTTAGCAAACATAAGCCATTACACACGACATATACATGAATATTACAGTTTAAATACTTGAAAACGATGTTTTGTATGCTTTTGCATGCTTAAAACAGCATTTTTATCTTGCGTTTACCAACATTAGCTATTATACATGACAGAAACATGAATATGACAGTTTAAATACTTGAAAACGTTGTTTTGTATGCTTTTACATGCATATAACCGCATTTTATCTTGCTTTCACCAACATTAGCTATTACACACGACAGAAACATGAATATGACAGTTTAAATACTTAAAAACAGCATTTTGTATGTTTTTGCAAGCTGAAAACAGCTATTTTATCTTGCTTTTGCAAACATAAGCCATTACACACGACATATACATGAATATGACAGTTTAAATACTTGAAAACGGTTTTTTGTATGCTTTTGCAGGCTTAAAACAGCATTTTTATCTTGCTTTCACCAACATTAGCTATTATACACGACAGAAACATGAATATGACAGTTTAAATACTTGAAAACGGTGTTTTGTATGCTTTTGCATGCTTAAAACAGCATTTTTATCTTGCTTTCACCAACATTAGCTATTACACACGGCAGAAACATGAATATGACAGTTTAAATACTTGAAAACAGCATTTTGTATGTTTTTGCAAGCTGAAAACAGCTATTTTATCTTGATTTTGCAAACATAAGCCATTACACACGACATATACATGAATATTACAGCTTAAATACTTGAAAACGGTGTTTTGTATGCTTTTGCATGCTTAAAACAGCATTTTTATCTTGCTTTCACCAACATTAGCTATTATAGACGACAGAAACATGAATATGACAGTGTAAATACTTGAAAACAGCATTTTGTATGTTTTTGCAAGCTGAAAACGGCTATTTTATCTTGATTTTGCAAACATAAGCCATTACACACGACATGTACATGAATATGACAGTTTAAATACTTGAAAACGGTGTTTTGTTTGCTTTTGCATGCTTAAAACAGCATTTTTATCTTGTTTTCACCAACATTAGCTATTATACACAACAGAAACATGAATATGACAATTTAAATAGTTAAAAACAGCATTTTGTATGTTTTTGCAAGCTGAAAACAGCATTTTTATCTTACTTTCACCAACATTAGCTATTATACACGACAAAAACATGAATATGACAGTTTAAATACTTGAAAATAGCATTTTGTATGTTTTTGCAAGCTGAAAACAGCTATTTTATCTTGATTTTGCAAACATAAGCCATTACACACGACATATACATGAATATGACAGTTTAAATACTTGAAAACGGTGTTTTGTATGCTTTTGCAAGCTTAAAACAGCATTTTTATCTTGCTTTCACAACATTAGCTATTATACACGACAGAAACATGAATATGACAGTTTAAATACTTAAAAACAGCATTTTGTATGTTTTTGCAAGCTGAAAACAGCTATTTTATCTTGATTTTGCAAACATAAGTTATTACACACGACATATATATGAATATGACAGTTTAAATACTTGAAAACGGTTTTTTTTATGCTTTTGCATGCTTAAAACAGCATTTTTATCTTGCTTTCACCAACATTAGCTATTATAGACGACAGAAACATGAATATGACAGTGTAAATACTTGAAAACAGCATTTTGTATGTTTTTGCAAGCTGAAAACGGCTATTTTATCTTGATTTTGCAAACATAAGCCATTACACACGACATGTACATGAATATGACAGTTTAAATACTTGAAAACGGTGTTTTGTTTGCTTTTGCATGCTTAAAACAGCATTTTTATCTTGTTTTCACCAACATTAGCTATTATACACAACAGAAACATGAATATGACAATTTAAATAGTTAAAAACAGCATTTTGTATGTTTTTGCAAGCTGAAAACAGCATTTTTATCTTACTTTCACCAACATTAGCTATTATACACGACAAAAACATGAATATGACAGTTTAAATACTTGAAAATAGCATTTTGTATGTTTTTGCAAGCTGAAAACAGCTATTTTATCTTGATTTTGCAAACGTAAGCCATTACACACGACATATACATGAATATGACAGTTTAAATACTTGAAAACGGTGTTTTGTATGCTTTTGCAAGCTTAAAACAGCATTTTTATCTTGCTTTCACAACATTAGCTATTATACACGACAGAAACATGAATATGACAGTTTAAATACTTAAAAACAGCATTTTGTATGTTTTTGCAAGCTGAAAACAGCTATTTTATCTTGATTTTGCAAACATAAGTTATTACACACGACATATATATGAATATGACAGTTTAAATACTTGAAAACGGTTTTTTTTTATGCTTTTGCATGCTTAAAACAGCATTTTTATCTTGCTTTCACCAACATTAGCTATTATACACGACAGAAACGTGAATATGACAGTTTAAATACTTGAAAACGGTGTTTTGTATGCTTTTTCATGCCTAATACAGCATTTTTATCTTGCTTTCACAACATTAGCTATTATACACGACAGAAACATGAATATGACAGTTTAAATACTTAAAAACAGCATTTTGTATGTTTTTGCAAGCTGAAAACAGCTATTTTATCTTGATTTTGCAAACATAAGCCATTACACACGACATATACATGAATATGACAGTTTAAATACTTGAAAACGGTTTTTTGTATGCTTTTTCATGCTTAAAACAGCATTTTTATCTTGCTTTCACCAACATTAGCTATTATACACAACAGAAACATGAATATGACAATTTAAATAGTTAAAAACAGCATATTGTATGTTTTTGCAAGCTGAAAACAGCATTTTTATCTTACTTTCACCAACATTAGCTATTATACACGACAAAAACATGAATATGACAGTTTAAATACTTGAAAACAGCATTTTGTATGTTTTTGCAAGCTGAAAACAGCTATTTTATCTTCATTTTGCAAACATAAGCCATTACACACGACATATACATGAATATTACAGTTTAAATACTTGAAAACGGTGTTTTGTATGCTTTTGCATGCTTAAAACAGCATTTTTATCTTTCTTACACCAACATTTGTTATTATACACGACAGAAACATGAATATGACAGTTTAAATACTTGGAAACAGCATTTTGTATGTTTTTGCAAGCTGAAAACAGCTATTTTATCTTTATTTTGCAAACATAAAGCATTACACACGACATATACATGAATATGACAGTTTAAATACTTGGAAACAGCATTTTGTATGTTTTTGCAAGCTGAAAACAGCTATTTTATTTTGATTTTGCAAACATAAGGCATTTCACACGACATATACATGAATATGACAGTTTAAATACTTGAAAACGGTGTTTTGTATGCTTTTGCATGCTTAAAACAGCATTTTTATCTTGCTTTCACCAACATTAGCTATTATACACGACAGAAACATGAATATGACAGTTAAAATATTTGAAAACAGCATTTTGTATGTTTTTGCAAGCTAAAAACAGCTATTTTATCTAGATTTTGCAAACATAAGCCATTACACACGACATATACATGAAAATGACAGTTTAAATACTAGAAAACGGTGTTTTGTATGCTTTTGCATGCTTAAAACAGCATTTTTATCTTGCTTTTACCAACATTAGCTATTATGCACGGCAGAAACATGAATATGACAGTTTAAATACTTGAAAACGGTGTTTTGTATGCTTTTGCATGCTTAAAACAGAACTTTTATCTTGCTTTCACCAACATTAGCTATTATACACTACAGAAACATAAATATGACAGTTTATATACTTGAAAACAGCATTTTGCATGTTTTTGCAAGCTGAAAACAGCTATTTTATCTTGAGTTTGCAAACATAAGCCATTACACACGACATATACATGAATATGACAGTATATATACTTGAAAACGGTTTTTTTTTATGCTTTTGCATGCTTAAAACAGCATTTTTATCTTGCTTTCACCAACATTAGCTATTATACACGACAGAAACGTGAATATGACAGTTTAAATACTTGAAAACGGTGTTTTGTATGCTTTTTCATGCCTAATACAGCATTTTTATCTTGCTTTCACCAACATTAGCTATTATACACGACAGAAACATGAATATGACAGTTTAAATTCTTGAAAACAGCATTTTGTATGTTTTTGCAAGCTGAAAACAGCTATTTTATCTTGATTTTGCAAACATAAGCCATTACACACGACATATACATGAATATGACAGTTTAAATACTACAGAACTGTGTTTTGTATGCTTTTGCATGCTTAGAACAGCATTTTTATATTGCTTTCACCAACATTAGCTATTATACACGACAGAAACATGAATATGACAGTTAAAATACTTGAAAACAGCATTTTGTATGCTTTTGCATGCTTATAACAGCATTTATATCTTGCTTTTACCAACAATAGCTATTATACACGACAGAAACATGAATATGACAGTTTAAATACTACAGAACGGTGTTTTGTATGCTTTTGCATTCTTAGAACAGCATTTTTATATTGCGTTCACCAACATTAGCTATTATACAAGACAGAAACATGAATATGACAGTTTAAATACTTGAAAACAGCATTTTGTATGTTTTTGCAAGCTGAAAACAGCTATTTTATCTTGATTTTGCAAACATAAGCCATTACACACGACATATACATGAATATGACAGTTTAAATACTTGAAAACGGTTTTTTGTATGCTTTTGCATGCTTAAAACAGCATTTTTATCTTGCTTTCACCAACATTAGCTATTATACACAACAGAAACATGAATATGACAATTTAAATAGTTAAAAACAGCATTTTGTATGTTTTTGCAAGCTGAAAACAGCTATTTTATCTTGATTTTGCAAACATAAGCCATTACACACGACATATACATGAATATTACAGTTTAAATACTTGAAAACGGTGTTTTGTATGCTTTTGCATGCTTAAAACAGCATTTTTATCTTGCTTTCACCAACATTAGCTATTATACACAACAGAAACATGAATATGACAATTTAAATAGTTAAAAACAGCATTTTGTATGTTTTTGCAAGCTGAAAACAGCTATTTTATCTTGATTTTGCAAACATAAGCCATTACACACGACATATACATGAATATTACAGTTTAAATACTTGAAAACGGTGTTTTGTATGCTTTTGCATGCTTAAAACAGCATTTTTGTCTTGCGTTTACCAACATTAGCTATTATACATGACAGAAACATGAATATGACAGTTTAAATACTTGAAAACGGTTTTTTGTATGCTTTTGCAGGCTTAAAACAGCATTTTTATCTTGCTTTCACCAACATTAGCTATTATACACGACAGAAACATGAATATGACAGTTTAAATACTTGAAAACCGTGTTTTGTATGCTTTTGCATGCTTAAAACAGCATTTTTATCTTGCTTTCACCAACATTAGCTATTACACACGGCAGAAACATGAATATGACAGTTTAAATACTTGAAAACAGCATTTTGTATGTTTTTGCAAGCTGAAAACAGCTATTTTATCTTGATTTTGCAAACATAAGCCATTACACACGACATATACATGAATATTACAGCTTAAATATTTGAAAACGGTGTTTTTGTATGCTTTTGCATGCTTAAAACAGCATTTTTATCTTGCTTTCACCAACATTAGCTATTATAGACGACAGAAACATGAATATGACAGTGTAAATACTTGAAAACAGCATTTTGTATGTTTTTGCAAGCTGAAAACGGCTATTTTATCTTGATTTTGCAAACATAAGCCATTACACACGACATGTACATGAATATGACAGTTTAAATACTTGAAAACGGTGTTTTGTTTGCTTT